>OMKK01003918.1:8279-22389 GCA_900302305.1 Polymixia japonica | reverse complement strand
CTGTACGTCCAATAAGCCCAGCAAAAATCTTCTTTGTACGGGCTGCTTTTATCTCAGGAAGAGATGGCAGCGGAAAAGCTGTAATGGAATCTTGGCCATGTCAGGAATGCGAAACTACCGCTGACTGACTTTTGAAGAGATGTTTCAAGGTGCACACAGTACTGACGTGCACAACAGAGGCCTTCTAATTCAGCTTTTACTCAAGCCCACCGACCCATTCTTCAAGATAAGCTTGAGGAATGTGGGGAATCTAGGGAGGGGGGGATGAGACTGAGAGGGGGAGGGGAGAGAGTATGAGAAGAAGTAAGATGTGTGAAACTCAGGTTATAAATCTGCAGATGAGAGAAACCAGACTCTCCATTTTGTAAAGAGGACATATGCAGGATGAATTATAACGCAATACTGAAGTGATACAATTTGAACCTGGATGCCATAAAGGTACCCCATAAAATGACTCCATTTTAAATAAAAATGGTGCAGATTTATACTAGAGGTTGACCCCCTTATCTAGTCCACATTGATTACAAGCCATGTGATTGGAGAGTTATTTGAATGTCAGTGGTCATGGTTACGAGCCAACCTTGTGATTGGTTGAGCGACATGAGGTGCTGAAAGCCATGACTCCCTTTTCCGAAATTCCAGTATCATTACAGACCCACTCCCACAGGTGGGATTCAGCATAGAAAAACAAAATATCTGTGGTATCTATCCCACAGCTGGAACTCAACACACTCTTAAGGGAGTTTTCAGAGATGGCAAATGACACACTCCTTCTGACATGATACATCTAATCGGAGAGTTGCATTTGTTTTGGCGGTGAATGCCTGCCAGGTTAGCTGATAGTGTTGGTGAACTGGGTCAAAGTACGAACACAAGTGATACAGTGGGGGGTGGGAGTTCAGAATAAATGCACGTCTGCCTTAACTCAAATTACTTCATCAGGGTTATCCTTCTTTTAGGATGTGGTTCTTTTCAAAGTGTGTCTTTGTGGAAAAACTCTGAGTCTCTTACAGTAGGACACTCCTACTTCTGCTGCCTGTAGTTTCAGCTTGTGGTTTCTGTCATACAACCGAATGCACTGGTTAACATAAGTAAACAATGAAACTACACTTTCATATCCCGAGGAGTTGGTTAAAAGTGAATGTAACAAGACAATACAGCTATTGCTGTATTTTACAGTATTTAGGAAACTCTTAAGACAACTAACAACTGAACCATACAGTCCAACTGTTGCTTACCTGTTTCTCACTCCTCTCTGCCTCCGCAGAGACAATGTCGTGGCCCTTGTGTTCAGTGACTGTGCAGATTGCACAGATACACATCTGGTCTGTTCGACAGAAGAGCTCCAGGGACTTCTGGTGCTGGGGACATATCTTCCTGTCCAGGTTACCCAGCTCATCCACCAGCTTGTGCCTCTTGAAGGTGGCTGATTCATAGTGGGGCTTCAGGTGTTTTTCGCAGTAGGAAGCCAGGCAGTTCAGGCAGGACTTCACGGCCTTGAGTTTCTTCCCAGAACAGAAGTCACAGGGGACATCAGTTGGTCCGGCATAGCCGTTCCCTGGGGATGTGTTGAGGTTTAGGTTCAGACCGCTCTTCTTGATCTTCTCTGCCACCATGGTCAGTGTAGTGTTGGGCCTCAGCACAGGCCTCTGGGTGAATGTGATCTTACACTGGGGACAAATGTAGATCCCTGTGTAGTCAGCCTCATTCCAGTAGCCACTAATACAGTCCATACAAAAACTATGGCCACAAGGAATAGCCACAGGGTCCCTCAGAAGGCTCACACATAGGGAGCAGCTGAAATAGTCCGGAGACATACGCTCAGCCATCGCAAAAAAACACAGTTAGACCTGGAATAACAAAGAAAAATGCCAGAGGTAGATAGAGATACTGTCGAGTACGCTTGGGAGCCCGCCCTCAAGAGTGTGGTACAGCCTGCCAGAGACAGGACCTACTTGTATTTCTGAATTCCAGAGGTTATTGATTGAAAGCAGACTAGGCCCTCCCCCTGTGCTGTGAGTATATTGAGCCCAGCCCAGCTCAGATAAGCAGGTCGAGCAAAGGCTCCAGGAGACTTGGAGAGAGGGAGTGGGAGAGGGCGGGCTGAAAGGAGAGGGAGCGAGGGATAGGCCGAGAGGGAGAATGAATGAATTGTAATGGGCACAAGTGAAACAAAGTATCAGTAAAGCTACACTGTAAAACGTTCCATGTAGCCGTTCTGTGTTGTTTGTTTTCTCATTACAGCTCATCTGTCGATAAAATATACACAAGGCTGTACTGTCATTTATGAAACCATTTGCCACTTCCCCAAACTGTTGATTCCACACACTTTTTGTCTCTAAAAAGACAAGTGCACAATTGCTTTTGTCATTACGTTGAATAAAGTCAAACAAACTTAAATGCAATCAACGGAATTTCTGAGGGAGCATTCCACCCAGTAAACTAATATCGCCACAAGCAGAGTTTCAGGGTAATTATAGCAACTGTTTGCTACATTTGTCATTCACAATTTGTAAATGTGTCAAATATTTATATTGCTTTAGGTGTTTTATCAAAGACCAATTTTACTTTAGCTCATGGTGCAGTTGTAATGTTTACTCTGTAACCGGTCAGACCAGTCTGGTCATTTTTACAGGTGTATCTGTAACTGTTGATAAGCTCTGTGTGAAACATGGAGAATATTTTCACTGTCGAAGAAGTCCCAAAAACAACACACACACACACATTTACATATACCCATACACCCACACATACCCACACCACCACAAACACACACATTCCTGTCAAACATTCCTGTCAAATACATATCTGATGTGGCAATAAATGTTTCAAATATTTGTGTTGTAGCGTTTATCAATACAGGTAATATTGCATTTCAGTCCTCTGACCGTCCTCTTCATTGATCTACTGAAGAGACCCTGACAAAGTATCTGCTGCCATCATTGCTCCTCATTAGCATTTCAATTAGGCCCGCTCCTCGCTCTCCCCCAGTGTGTCATTGTGAGCTCTTTTTCGAAGATTACACTGAAAACAAAATAATTATTTGATGAAATTATATTTTTGCAAAATATTTTCTAGATGTCAGAGTTATAGTGTAACGGCGAAATAACTACTGTTTGTAGTAGAGTAAATTTGACAATTTGACCCCTCCCTTAATGTACATCTTGCATCACTTCATAGACAGTTTCGCTTCTCTCCATTTATGGTCAGGTTTCTGATAAGCCAGTTTTTCTTTCCTTCCTCATTTTGAGAGATAAACTCTCCAGTAAGTGGAGCGCTGTGTGTTTAAAGATTAACTACCTGTTGGCAAGAGAGGGGAGGTTGACCGCAGAGGGACGGGACTTTCAACACTGTGGCTTTGATTTATGTGAGAAAACTGGTTTTCAACCAGAGGAAAAAACACATAGTATAAATTACAAGTTAATCCAGGAAAAATATCTTATTTTAATGAGAAAGTGAATATGGAACATTATCAAATCATTAACAGTGCGCTCTAATGAGATTAAGGTAATAATAATATGCTTCAATCATAAATTCTCTCCGTAACAGTAGCATGTTTGTCATGAGCCCCAGAGTTCTTTGATCAAGACAGAAACCCCATAGTCAACTCTACTCAGCCCAGGTTCAAGGTCAAAGGTCAACCTTCATTAAGGTGTACTGAGAGGTGTAGCGAACGGCAATAAGGAGATGTTTTGAAGAGCAAATGAAAATGAACACAAATGGCCGTTTGATTATAGAAGTCAATGACCCAGCTTACTGCGTGTGACATGAAGACGAGGTATTTACATGTGTTGTGGCAGAACAATGGTTACCTTTGTGAGTGCTTGTAGATACACAAGGTGAATAGGAGGAGTACTGACACTGACACAAGCCAGATGTGAATGAACAGGTTGCATCCGCTACAAAGCGACGCTGTTGTCGAGACCACCTCAGTCGAGTCCAACCAAACTAAGACCGGCCCCCGTTGAGTTGAGTTGATAGTCAGTGCTGAGGTCAAATCAAGACCGGAGCACACCGAGTTGCAGTTGTGACCAATACCAAACGAGTTGCCGTATCTTTTAAAATTGTTGAAGTATTAATATGCATTGTTCTTTTCTATAAAATATAAGCTGGAAATGTATCTCATGCTTTTGACATGATTCTCTAAAATGATTTGCACTGGCTTCAGGGAGAAATAGGCTACCCTCCGAATTAGATTGGCCCCTCTACAAAACACTGAGAAAATAGCATTCAGTCAAGAAACATTTCAAGGGAATTTAGTTTGTTTATTTTAACATTATCTCACATTTATGAGGGAGGATGGGGAGGACCATGTGAAAATCAGGAACATTTTAAAAAGCTGGCATTTCATCGGGTTTGGTGTTCAAAACCTGTCTGCGATAAAAAAAGAATCATCACTGTGCCAAGTTTCATCACGTTGAGATGTTGAGAAGAGCCAGAGTTTGGGTCAGGTGGGTCAGATAGTGATGTATTTATAGTGAAGTCAGTATGTCAGACATCGGCGAGAAGCGCAGTACAAAGAACAACAGGGCCCGCCCCCCATAAAACGTCTATATTCAATGTTCCCAGTTTTTATAGAACCAAAGTTCACTTGATGTGTAACTATACACTTATTTGCTAGATAGAAGAAGCGCCTTTCAGGGTGCCCAAGGTCACTTTGCACGCACACATATAGTCAGACAGTGAGGCAATCTGAGTCTTGTGACTCGGATTTGAGAAGCGCCGACCTACACGTCAGCATCCTCTCATGATCTGTAAGATCCACCCCAAACACATTAACACTAACCCTAACATACATATCTTTTGATGGAGGGATGCTTTTTTCAGGGTTAAGAATTGAAAACAAAGATGAATAATTAATAATAAATAATTAATAATAAATAATAAAAATATATATTGTTCTTTGTTTATATTGTTGTCTCTTGACCTTATGTTCACCATGTTACATTTGCATTGAATACTGGGCTGACGTGAGACTTCATCACTTGCACTGCACAGTGTAAACAAACCACAATGCAATTCTTGCTAAATGAGACACTACACTTAGGATAGCATGTCTGCTACAGTTACTGTTATTGATGGACAACAGACCCTACAAAGACTGGCACTCTGCTTGCCTAGTGCTGGCTCAAAAACAATGGAATCTTTTTAAGCAGGCTTTCTCAGCCCTCATGTTATCTGGGCTATCAAGTGTGGTTACATTCCATTCTTCATTTAAACAACCCTGAAACTCCATGTTGGGGAGGAACCTTTAATCCAAGATGAAATATGCGCAGAAAAGTTTGAGTTTGAGTTTGGAAGAGGCACTATTCTGTTAATTGCTATATTTCTGTGGAGAAATTTCTATCTAATTGTGGAATTATTGTAGTTGACGTCATACTGCAATAAAATAATCCCAATTTTGACAGTGTGTTAGAACTCAGAAGAAATAATTAGAAATGGACTGTAATGTGAAATAAAGTTGATAATTAACCATAATTACATTATAAGGTGAACACAGTTGCAATCTCATTTCCTTATTAGGATCAAACCAATTTATTTAAACCAAAGACAACATGTGTGTATGTGCATTTGTTATGTCATATGGGTTTGCATCACTGTAGTCAATAAAATCACTATGCTTCAATGATGAGGTGTCAGTATTGATGCCCATGCTGATAGATAAATAACTAAAAGTAGAATAGTTTTGACAAAAGTCATTGTGGAAGGACTTCCTTTGAGTCTCTTTACCAAGAGGTCAGTTTGAGCCTTGGCCTGACCAGGTATCCATCTTAAAGTTTGTTTTTCTTTCACTAGGCTATTTTCTTTTGTGGATATTAATAGAAGCACCACTATTGTCAATATGAAATTGGATTTAAATATCACTTTGCATTCTCAATTTGCATCTGTTCTATGCTCAAAAATATCTGACCAAATCTCAAGGCTAACCTAGCTCTAACATAACTCTGCTTATGTTGTGGGGCTCCTGTTTGAAATGAGAAAATGCTGATAATTTGTATTTTTCTCCTTAACGGTGTCAAGTTTCAAGACTTGTATCTTGTGGATCACATATTTCATTCATTCTGCTTATGTTCTTCATTCACTTCCTTAACTGTTCATTCTGTCCACCTCCTCGCCCCGCCTTCGTTTTATTAGTTTCGGCTTAACCAGTTTAGCCTCCCTCTCTGTTTACTCTATATAACATGCGCTGGTAGTACCTGTGCGATCACTTTGCTTCTGTACTGACATACCTCCGGACTCAAGCACACGGACTAGCTTCATACTATCCTAACCACATTAGAAGAAACAGCACCAAGTTGCCCTCATGGCCGACCAGGATACCTGCCACCTGTGTAAGGAGGACATCAGGGACTCGGTGTCCATCCCATGTGGCCACGTCTTCTGCTCCGTTTGCCTGAAGACGTACTGGGACCACGCCGACCACACCGGATCCTACAACTGCCCCCAGTGCAGGGTCACCTACAACAAGAGGCCCACGCCGCGGCGCCTGGGAGGCTCCCGATACTCCTCTACCCCGCGCGCCTCAGAGTCCTTTCCACCTCCTCCTCCGTCCCCAGACTACAACTACGCAGGACCCCAGGATGTGGGTTGTGACATCTGCGTTGGCAAGAAGCACAAGGCAGTAAAGTCCTGCCTGATGTGCCTGGCCACCTACTGCGAAAAGCACCTGAAGCCTCACTATGAGTCGGCCACCTTCAAAAGGCACAAGTTGGTGGATGAAATCGGCCACCTGGACAGGCAGATCTGTCCCCAGCATCAGAAGGGTCTGGAGCTGTTCTGTCGGACTGACCAGATGTGCATCTGCGTGCTCTGCACAGTGAAAGAACATAAAGGCCATGACATGGTGTCCGCTGAGCAGGAGAGGGCTGACGAACAGGTAAGACTCTGACTTTTCTCTCTGGATATTTAGTGATCATAAAAGTGATATTTCCGACTTTGACCCGCTTACGTAACAGGCATGTGAAAAACAGTATAGTGTGCTAACAGTAAAGTGCGTTATGTTCAACAATATCTAAATGGAACTGAGATATGGGCATACATTTCTAATCATTTTTGAGTATATTGGGATATGTTTCAAAGTGGTAGGTTGTCTGTACAGAAGTAGCTTATCTGATGTGTCAAGCCTGTTAAACAATGCCTTAAGGACGTAATGAGACCCACCCATATGAATCAGGCTATTATTGTGACTTACATGAATAGCTGCTTGCATTGAGCTATAATTGTTATATTGGCCTGGTTGAAAATATTAAAAACAGTCTCTAGATATTGGCTTAAGTTGCATTGTTTACATTTTCTAATACTCCATTGTTTTTCTCATAGCAACGGTTGGGCGCAACTCAAGCTGAGATCCAGGAGAAGATCCATGATCGGTTTAAGCAGATGGAAGAGCTGAAACAAGCTGTGGACTCACTCAAGGTTTGTGCTACCATAAATCAACAGAGAGACAATACCAGACTAGCCACTACAGACCGACTGGGTCAAAATCAACAACCAGCATAGACAACATTCCTTCATACAATAGTAATGACAACTTCTCTCGGTGTTGCGGTAAAACCAGTATGGCACTCATAAGATATATGGCATGTCTTCTTACTTCCTGTGCAGAACTCTGCCCAGAGAGCCATGCAAGAGTGTGAGAAGCTCTTTGAGGACATGCTGCGCTCTATTGAGAGAATGCAACAAGAGATGTCCAAGCTGATCTCTTCCAACAAGAGAGCAGCACTCAACAACGCCGAAGGCCACATGGAGCGACTGAGCCACGAGATCGCCGACCTAAAGAGGAGAGACAACGAGATCACCCAGCTGTCTCGCACCGAGGACCATATCCACTTCATCCAGGTGACCGAAAACAGCCGTTAAACAGGAGTGCGATGATATGTTCAGCTCACAGTACCGTTTGATATATGCTACTTTTCTTACAATATGAAATAATCAGACATGAACTGTCAAGAATTGACATTTTCCAGCTCCATTATGGATGCTTTTACTTTTTTGTAACAATTTACTGTGTAATGATATATTGTACCAATTTTTTAATTTAATAATATCAATCAAAATAATACGAACACAAATATGATGTTTGCTGTAAATTAAAAAAAAGTGAAATGTAAACAAGTATATTGCTGTTCTCGTCAACAGACCTACCACATGCTAATAGCCCAGACAGAATCTGAGGAGCTGCCTACGGTGAGCGTCAACCCCTACTTCACCTTTGGCCCAGTCACCAAGGCCGTCTCCGAGATGAAACAGCACCTCAATGATTTCAGCAATGACGAACTGGTCAAGGTCGCCAAAGCCGGTGAGTGAAAAAACAAAACCAAGGCCTTGTTATTCAGAACATGTAATAATGGAACAGTGGTGGAACCGTGGTCTGAAAGGTAGGCCTTGGTGCGACACCAACTTTTCACAGTCATTTGATGCTGTGTTAACTCGGTTATTGAATTGTCTTATTGCAGTCAACAAAATGCCTTTCTGTCAGCTGGATGAAGCCAAGAAGAGACGAACGATTAAAGGTGAGTCAAAAAAGAAAAATGTCTTGTTGCTGAGTTTATTCAGGAATAAAAATGTAATACCAGGATGGTACTGGTACAAAGGAAGGACATCAATTTACAGTTTCCTCTTTAGTCAAAATGGCACAAAAAGCATTGTGCAGTTCTGTTTGATATGGGAAGTAGCCAGAGCACCATGATATTTATTAGAGGGCAGCTTGAGGTCACTTAGTAGTTCACATGGTTAGATGTTTACTTAAGATGCCAACCTGCAAGAACTTATCATACAAGCATACTTAAAGCAAACTGATTTATATGTACATTTGTTATATAAGGTGGATTTTCCATTAACTACAATTTTCTCCAATTAATTATTAAAAAAAACAATTACTTAATTAATAATCAATTATCTGAAAATAACACTGAAACTCTACATTTATAAAGAAATCATTCATCTCACAGTATGAAAAGCCATTATATAACCATACTTCAATATGCTGTCCTAATATGCTGTATTTATTTCTTTTTATAGCTGATGAAGTTGTCTTGTATAAGTCTCCACCAGCCCAAGAGCCCCAGCACAGGGATGAGTTCCTGAGATGTGAGTCTTAGTTCAGAATAATGTTTCCTGCAGTCAGACAGACCTGCAGTCAAACAGACCTGTACATCACTTTCACTTAAATATTTGAATTTGAAACCAGATACTGATGAGGTTTGACTGTGGTTGATCATATATTCAGATTTCAGATACTATTTCTCACAATGTTTGACTATTTAGTGTGGGCTATCCACTCAAACCAAACCAAACTCTTTTGAGCAATGACAGTGGTTATTTCTGGTCAAAAACAACCATTCTGGCAATACAGCCAATATAATGAATAACCTAGCTTGTTGATAATGACCGATCAGATTTAGATAGTTGCCAAGAGCCACAGCAAACAGATAAAGTAACAATGGGGGCGGGGCATACTAAAAATCATAATGCCATTTAGAAATAACAAAGCTACTCTTTTACTTGTGATTTTGTTAACTTGATTAAGTACTTTTACTTACATTTTCTAAATACTTTTTCCTACACATGTGCATCGGCTAAGTTTGTAGCCTGCAGTGGTGCATTTTTCCATTAGCAAGAATCAGTTATTACGTCTACTTTGCCCTGTAAACCAACAACTTGCTTGCATGGGTTGCTTGAAATTTTTCAAATTGTTTATGAGGTCACTGGGGGGATGATTTAAAGCATGTTAGCAATCTTGCCATTTGGGGATCATCAGAAACCCATTGTAGGTCCCAAACAACAGATGAAGACACACTCTGTTAGCTAGACTTTTGAGTTGACTGTTTGTGGTTAACGTCACAAACGGTGTTGATACCTCTGGCATTCCAGATAATAGACGGGACAGATCTAGGCGAGGTCACCGGGTGTCCCACCAGCTGTGACCTGCTGAGGTGGAGGTACACAGTAGCAGGCAGGTGACATCTAACTCCTAGGATGATTCAGATTGCTAAGTGTGCAATCAGAGGGTCTCACTCCTGTCTCTATGAATCCCAACATAGCATCAGTTAGTTAAATATCTAACAGGACTAACAGTTCTAATAGTCATCCAATTAACCTCTATGACCTTGCAGCTGGGGGCAGGTGGAAGGGTGCTTTAGCTTCTGTGAGATTCGTAACTTTGCTAAACTTGGAGGTATGAAAGGCTTAACTCATATACTAACCGGTGGCAAGTAGGCTAAATCCTGCCTGTTGTAAAAAAAAAAAAAAAAACATAGGAAGTTATTATTATTTATGTATTAGTCATGACTTACCTTCTGTCTCTTCTCAGATGCTTGTCAGCTCACATTGGACTCAAACACAGCCTACAGACAGCTCTACTTGTCTCGGGGAAACCGGAAAGCTGCCCTAAAGAGAGACCCCCAGTCCTATGGCGAGAGCTCCTCCAGGTTCGACTGCCTGCCTCAGGTCCTGTGTAAGGAGCCACTCTCTGGGGGCCCCTTCTACTGGGAGGTAGAGTGGAGCGGCGAGGGGGCTGCCATCGGAGTTACCTACAAAGGCATCAAGAGGACAGGCTATGGTGACAACTGCCGCATTGGCTACAACCGCAAGTCATGGAGCCTCTTCTGCTCCGATACCAGCTACTCGGCCCGCCACAGCAAGGACCAGGTGGAGGTCAACGCACCCTACTCCTCCCGCATAGGTGTGTTTCTAGACCACTCTGCAGGCACCCTGTCTTTCTACAGCATAGGGGACACCATGTCTCTCATCCACCGCTTCAAGGCCTCCTTCAGTGAGCCTGTCTATGTAGGCTTCTGGGTTTGGTATGAGTCAGCTATCACCATCAGCCAGCTGTGATATCTCCAATGATTAATACACATTAGTGATTTGATTTTTATTATAGATTTACAGAACAAGAGATATTCCTATCAGAGATGATACAGCAAGAAAGTATTTACGCAATATTGCATATGTAATTGTATAAACTATATGTTGAATATCTGCTGTACACTGGAAATGATTTAGATAATTCTGCACTAGCCCAAATCAAGATATGTAAATTATGAAATTATGAAAATTAATTATAAAGTGAAAGTCTATATAACTCAAAAACAGTGTTGGCATTTGAGTAATATGTTTTTTTAATGATTATCAATATATCCTATGTTATTCATGCTTTTATATTTCTCAATAAACATTTAACATCATGTCTAAATTGAGAAATGATTGTTGCATTGTCCCTTCCTTCCTCCATTGCCTCCACCATCACAGTTTCTGTACACTACTGTCTACTAGTCTAATCACTCCTTTCTCAATTATTCATAGACTCTAACTCTGTTCCAGTATATATACAAACTTCTTGAATCCCCATTGGTCAGATTTAAAATAGGAGGTGCAAGAAAGCTTGTTTATTCCATTAATTCGTTCATTCATTCATTCCTTTAGCTAGTCAGTCATTAAGTACAACCTGTATTTAACCAGAAACCTGCTCTGCTTGCACACTAAGCTCCTGTTTTCTGAGGTTTCAAAGTACAAATAAACTATCACTCACCCACTGCTAGATGTAAAAATACACATGGTACACCTTCAGCACTATCTCTGCTGTCCAGTTTACTGATTGACTCACATAGTAAAAATAGAGCTTGATTTCCATACGAACATGAACCACACATTCCACAACACACTGATGTCAGTGTTTCTCACCCTCTATTGAGGTGCAATGAAGGGACTTAATTTCAGCTTTGCTCACAAACTGGCAGAATTAGAATACTTATGAATGGAAAATATTGTTTACCTCCCATAACTAATAAAAGTCTAAAATCAGTAGCAGCACAACAAAGTATTCATTGTCCTCATGAATGACATACACGTATATAGCCTATACAAAGAAATACTACAGAATCACCAACTGTCAAAAACCTAGCTGATGTAAACATCAGTAAATCTGTTTGCCCCAGCCTTTAGTCCCGTCTAAAGAGCATTCACACAAAAAAAACAAGACGAACACAGGGCGTCACAATCCATGGTATGGCAGGAGCCGTACAGGAAGAGCTGGTGAGGTGTGACCAAGAGATTCTTGATTTACAGATGAAGGGGATTCTCTTCTGGCAGCATTTTTTGGCGTTGGTGATAATATAAGATAAATCAGTTCCTGTTGTAATTCTTTGATATGAATCTAATTTGATATAAATAGATGTTTATTGTTATTCCCTAAATTTAGGCTTTTTAAAATTAAATTGATGTAAATCAACGTGTAAATTGATGTGTGCATTTGTGTGGAGGAAGTGTTAACTGTTAACAATAAATATGTCACATACTTGCTTTGTAATACTTAGGTTGTCTTTACAAAACAAAAAAGAAAAGCACAATAAAAACACTTGCAAATAAACGGGACTACAGTGCCACTTTGTGGCTAGTAAAGTTACATTCTATTGCTTTATTAATCTCCACGCCGCTAAGCGTCTTTGAGCACTCGAAAAGCGCTATATAAGTTTAATTTGTTATTATTTTTCTCCCTTGATCTAACTTAGTCAATTCATTAGTAAATTTAGTCAAACAGACAAACACACACACACACAGGCATACGTGTACATGCATACACACATTGTCACAATGAGAAAAATTAGAAAAATACTTAATACACAAATAAAAAATAAACAAAAAACAAAAAAATGTAATTTCCTTTTCAGAATCAGAAGAACATCACTAATCAGTACTGAAAACTGTCTGGTATGGGTGTAAAAATCTACAAAAACATAATATAGAACAAATGACATCATTCTGTATATGTTTTTCCAGTCCTATTTCTACTCTGTTTAAAATGCAGTAAGGTTACCATGGTAGCCAGTCTACCTGGAAGCAATACACAATATAAAACATGACCCGTAACCTGGGCATACAAAGAACTGCTAAGCACATGTATTGGCTGTGCTCACTGCATGCTGATTGGCCGAGCGGTGCCTTACGTCCTGCGTCACATATTGTGTGACATATTGTGTCACGAGTATTGTGTGCCTGATGCGTTTTCGCTCACATTGGGTCGTCTCGTCACCTAAGAAGTTGTTTATTAACCTTCAAACAGAGATTTTGTATTATATAAGGCGCCTCCAGACCCGCATGCTAGCGCGTTCTTGGACTTGGAATTATGGACCCTCATAACTACCCAGCTGTTCCACCAAACACATACAAATAGATTTGAAAACTTGAGCAACTAGAACTATATTTTATATGAACGTTTATTTTGCGTTATGGTTTAGATGATCGTCATATTCACGTGAATGTAGTTAAACTGATGATATAATTGACTATATCTGTTGTCTGGAATAAATGTTGAAACAAATGCTCTGGCAACCAATCCGGTCCGTTTTGTGTAACAATATGCTGGTTGTACGATGGCTACCATTGTATGTTGATAGACATACTACTCTAGCGTCTAGGCTACCACCACATCTTTATTTGGCTGATTGGTAACTGCTAGATTCTCCAATTGTCCAGCATTTATTGACATTTGAAGTCAGTTTGCTTGGTAGTTGGTAATAATGCAATAGTGTAACAGTGCCAGCAGAACTAGAACTTTATTATTTTAAGTGCTCGTCCTCTGTGTTATTTATGTGTGTATGTTGTTTTTTACTCCCTATTATCAGTTGTTTTTAAGATTCTGTATGTGCAACTAAACTAAACCTAATCCTCAATTCTGTTTGACTATTAGGTTTGCCTCTGAGAGACTTTGACCGTGGGGACAACCCTGACATCGCTGTAGCAGGTCGTCATCCTTTCATGGGGGCAAGACATCGTGGAGATTATCAGGTGCGAAGAGTTGTGCGCCTCTTTTTCTGGATGAGGCGTGTCATGAAAATAATGGTCTACCTACCCAACAGTGCCCCCTGTTGTTGCTGTTCAGAATGACGGCAATGATACTGACAGCAGTGATGGTGATGATGAGCCCACAGATTGGTGGCCCCAGCTCCAGTGCCAGCTCCCTCCCTCAGCCTCAGACACCCAACAAGAGGGCCAGGGAGGAAGAGAGCAGCTCCGACCAGGGAGCAGGCAAGAGACAAGAAGCTCTGAAGATGGATGCTCAGCATCCACCTCAGGCTGTGCTGCAGAGGGGTCCAAGAAACGTTCCAGA
>OMKK01003910.1:15983-35436 GCA_900302305.1 Polymixia japonica | reverse complement strand
CCGTAGACCTGGGTCAAATCGTACCTGCACAGTTTTTCCATTGTGATGAGTTGGTTTTAACCTGCTTGGAATAGCAGATAGGTGGCGTTTACGATGTTGGAATACTCAATGATTGAATGTAAACAACTTATTTAAAAGTAAATATGTTTTTGATTTAAATGTCGTTTAAATGTGAACAATTCACCATGCCTAATATTCTGATTATTGACTTGCATGAATTATCATGATGCCAAAAACCTTCCTCATCTGGTATTCTTTGAAGGTTACAACAAACACTAAACATTATTTATATATTATATGTATTATTTGTAATACTCTCTGACTCTGATTGTCAGGTTAAAGCCTGAAAGCTGATATGACTTTTGGCTGTGAAACATTAAAATTTCTGTCTGGTCCAAAAGTTTATCAGAAAAACTTCAGGAAACATTTTCATTTTCTAAATATCAGTGGAAGTGGAACAGTGCAGTGACATTTTCCTTTGAGAACGTGGATATTGAAAATTGTACTCTATTCATCTAAAGCTCATAAGTGCCACATAGACAACAGATGTGCCACCTACACTTCACAACGTCTCTTTTTTTTGAAGTGCATTCATGTTTCATACCTCTTTATAATTTCTCCACCAATTATTTTAACACAAATAAGATTGCCTGAAAAGCAGTGACAATTCAAAAGACTACTGCGAGTATAGTCAGACACAGGCAACGTAGCCAACCTGTCAGGTTAGAAACGGAGAGTGTTGTCCACAAAGGAACATCTCTTTTCCAATATTCACTGTGACGACACTCCGCTCGTCTTGGTTTGCTGCAAGGCCTTATGGGGTTAGTTTTAGAGACAAGTGTTCAGAGGCTGCTTGCAACGACGCATTAGAGCTAATTCAGTGCGCAGTGCATTTTGCTTGTGTTTACGCAACATGTTGGTTTACATACATTCATTAATTAATTAAACGGAAAAGCCGCACGAGCGACCGAGGAGCAAGAACTGTCCAATTTTTAAATGGAACACCATCTTAGTGAATTGGGGCTTGAGTAGTTACGCAAATATGACGTAACACTTTCAGAGTGCACAGCAGTGAAACGCTGCTGATCGTAAGGAAAGCAGAACAGACCCCGTTGACGGTATCGAAGGTAGGGAAGGTAGCAGTGTATTATTGCACAGAGCTAGCGCGATTATGATAAATTCACAAGACAAGTGTAGACAGTGGTGCAGGGGCGAGCCATTACTCTCCATAGACCGAGGCTGTCACCGGTATGATGAACACATCTGCTCGGACCATCTCTCGAGGAGATCAGCACCAGTCTCCTTCAAAACTCTGCTGTCTCAATCCCGTCAACCGCATAGAGCTCGTTATCAAGCCAACCTAGTTCAATGACACCGAGGTGTTCCTTCGTCCATCGTCTGAGCCGTTACATTAACAGTGAAGGCGGGGTACAGTAATGCAACATAAATGTCATCTTAACACTATTTCTGATAATTGAAGATGTCTTGTTCTCTGAAATTGTGCAGTTATTTTTGTTTAAATCGGATTCAGAACTCCACTGACATGTAATACGCAAAAGGTCACTAGCTTTTTAACATCGCGCTGACAAATACACGACGGAATCTGTAGCACCCCTGAGGAAATAGCAAACGAACAACATATGGTAAAATCACATTAATATCACGTTTTTCTTTGCGGTACTGTGGCAGAGGGCATCATGCTAGGTTTAATGACGGATGATTTAATGGTCGAAGAACGCAAAGCAGCTTATTAATAACATCCTACCCCCATCACCTAGGATGGGACTTTAGGATCGGGCTTTAGGATAGGCAATATCCTGGATTATTATCATCTTTTCACCTTTTCCATTGCCTCCAATTCAAATTCTGGTTGGTGAAGAACATTTTGCACTCACAGAAAGATTAGGAATTGAATTCAGTTTTCAGATGTTTAGACCAATGTAATTAATCCCAAGCACCTCATTTTGTTTTTTAAACACAAAAAGAAATGACACAACCAAAATAAAATGGTTACTGTTCTGTGTTGATAAAACATGTTTACATATATTCATCTGCAACAACAACCACAGATGAACCTTATGATCTTTGAAGATGCCTCTGTCCTTTGCAGACAGCAGCTAACAAAACGCCCTTCTCTATGCTGCAATGATAATGAGTTTTCCAGGATTGTGTGCACAGCCTGTTTCTATCTTTAGAACCACACCTGAGAGGCCACAGTCCCTTATCTCTGCAGCATGGCCGGATCACATATCTCAACTGTGATGAGAAACACACAAAGGAGAGTCACCGTGAGGCTTCATATAAGATTTCAGAATGCAACTGTTTTTAACATATCGTATATATTTTGTGTATATTGTACTGGAGTTGCTGTGCTGGGATCAGGGACTGAAACATTGTTACAATCATCACAGGCAAGCCATTATATAATTACAGAAGAAAAGAAAGTCGGTAAAAAGGAATTAAAATGTGAAATATACAGCAAGGTCCAAATGAAAATTGATAGTGACACAGTGTTTGATGGTTAGGTGGTGTATTCTAATTGGATGTGAAATGACATTGTTTGTAAGGTTGAAATACAAACTGACAATTTTGATTTGGTTATTTTCAGCCACATCAGGTAAACATCGCATTTTTTGTGTATTTGGAAAATAAATACCATGTTCATTTAAATAAATTGTAATATGGTGTGAAACATTTTAAATGTGAAATGAGCTATTAACCAGATTGTTGATATTACCAGGTTTGTATATACAGTATATTATATTACCTGTATAAGCTTGGTTACTATTAGACAGCAATATTATGTTACTGCATCGTGTAAGTACTCAAGGTATAGTTACATAGGTACAAAGGTGACAGGGATATTTGCTTATTGCAAAATGTGCTTATTTCATTTACAATCCAGTGAAACTAACGGATTCGAAAAAGTTGCAATAGATGTAAAATGTGTCTCAAATTACCTCTCAAGTGTACCGAGTGGGAAAGTCACACCCTGTCCACCCTGAAGACAACAGGCAGACCAAGTCTGAGCCGGGCAGGAAGTTATTCTCAAACTGCCAAGAGCAGCTGACAGCCCCAGAAGCTAACAGCAACTTTCTATCGATTGGCCAAGGATGATAGAGCCCAATCAATGTGCACAAACATCAACTGACACTCCAACTGTAGGCTAGAAGCTCATCGCTGCTTTAATCAACTTCTTATTACTTTTTGATAGCGTTTTTCTCATTTGATTGGGGAATAAGTGATGGAATATGGTCATTATTGCATCCTAGTGCACTAGTGCAGAAGTTAATGTGATTTCAAAGTTTATCCCGCTACACTGACTTATCAATGACTTATCATTATGCTCGCTGGTTGCCAGAACTACATTTTGTTATTATTTATTTTATTGCAGAAATATGATATAGAATACTTAATAATACAGCAAATATACAGTTGTATAATAAATATGCAGTTCATTTATTACGGTGCATTGATTTATTTACTTCAAAAATACAAACATCAGAATTCCCTATGGCTGTCAGGACTGCACTTCCTGGGTAAAAGAGATGTACTGTAGCTCAAGACTGTTGCACTTTAACTTAAAAAAAAAGTGCACATCTTAGAGTAGCAGTGTCTTTTAGCTATATATGGGTAATTACAGTAAATTGATATTTTTAATGCAAGAAAACCGGCTGTAAATCAGGCTATGTTTCCATATCAGACATAATTGCTCACTACTGCTGGAATTTCCTAGTTTGATTGCAAGGCCTGAATTTTCCACATTTATCATCCATTAGAGGTAGAGCTGAAATTATCGCAGATTTGAAGTCTAAGGCAGTTGTAATTACCTCATCCCTCTCATTTAAGGCACTCACACATAATGGTCTCTTCCGCTTTTTAGGAGTAGAAAAAAAGAGAAAGAAATGTTGAAAGTCAAAATATAAATATGCGTATGCTTGTTTACATATTTACTTGACATACTCGACTTATCATTGTGTGTTGTTGTTTTGTTATTGTTAGAGCCTTATCACCTATGGCTAGATGCATAAAAGCATTCATTATCACCTCTTCCATTTAAATTTGAATGCCTTGGAAAAAAAAAACCAAAAAAACATAGTACAATTCATTCCGCTTTCAGGATCTATTTTCTTAGGAAAAAGAAATTGCTCGGACAAAAATAGGACAAAAAAAGCTGCAACAGTTTTTATCTAGAACTGCTGTGGATCAACCCCGGCCCGGCCTTGAGCCGATTGTTTTGATTATCACCTCTGAGCACACTCTCTCAGCACAGACCTCCGTCCCCGATTCCCAACACTGTGTAAACACTGGTTTAAATGGTGGCGCAAAACTGGAGTGGCAAGGCCAAGACAGAAAGCTCCCTGTTTGTTTTGTGATATTGCCATTTTGGTGTGAGAAGCCCCGGGACTGTTGGGAGAGCTTTGAGAACTGATCCTCAACTGCCCCACCACTGAGATATCCATGAGCAAGGCAGCTAAGCCCCGGTCGCTCCAGTGGTCCTACTTTGTGACAAACAGCTCAAGTCTTTGGTTGCTCTGGGCAGCTTTCAGTTGTGTAAGCGTACGATTGTTATTTAAGGCAGTAATGAAAACGGCATGCATGATCAACTTTGTGGGACAGCAGAGACAAGCAGTTTCATCTCTGTGTGCCAGGTAGGCATTTAATGTGGTTAATCACAATCACTTTTATTCATCAGGTATATTTGAATTTGACTTGGTGCTTCAAAGACTTACAAAATAGAAAGTAAACAATATCAAATAAAAATATATAAAGAAAATACAGGGTAAAAAAAAATAAAATAAAATGCTATGCGGTTGGCACACCGCTGTATGTTTAGTTGCATGGTACTATATGGCTTAGCGTCATTTAAAAAAATCATTAGCATGTGAACTGTGGCACATGAACCACTGGACAAACAGGTGACACTGCACGTCACAGCAATTTGATCAAAGAGCTCATTCGCCAAAATGTCAGTGAATTCCATTATACTTGGGATGGGATGGAAAGATAATAGCAATGGGCTCCAAAGAGCTATGAGCAACAGAGTGGCGTACCAGACAGAAAACCTTTGGTCTACAGCCTAAATAAACCCACGAGCCACAGAATTAGGAATATCCAAAACTTAAATGCAATCTATTCTGCAAACCAGCTATTATCACTGCATGCCTTAACTGTGGGCTAATTACCTCCCTCATCTGAACTCTGTGTTGGCAGGTGGTCTCATCTACCAGCCTACTGTAGCTATTCATCCACTGAAAGGCTGTTACCATTCAAATGTATGCTAAACCTTGGGAAAATATGGTGCATGTATTTGCATATTCATCTCTGATTCACCACGGAACCTCTCTTCAGCATCTCAAGAAGCAGGTTGCAGTCTTGTCTTTCCTAAATTATTGAGTCATTGCTATGCATTAACAATGATAATTAACCAATTTGCAATGACAAGTTTGTACGCACGCATTTGATTTCTACTGCATAGACATACAAATATCTCTTATAACAGCGCGTACGCCGTTTCTCTGAATCTCAACTAGTAGCAAAAGCTTTGCTTCTTTAGCCAGAAAATATGGGGAACACCACATCAAAACCTGCTAGAGATGTTTCCAGGTGTTTTAGGTGCCCGTTTAAAGTGGACTTAAGAGCAATTAGACATCATTTCTTTAGCGTATGGGAACACTCCGAACCTTCTTGAAATGAAATGTACTCAGAGCTCCTTGGGTTTGCCTTTGAGCGCTTCATGGTGTACTGTAAACACCAAGCGTTTCAAAATGCGTGGGGTCTGCTCTCAGAAGCTGTTTGCTGATTAAACAAAGTCAAAGAAAGGAAAAATTAGCTGAAAATATATTGCAGTAAATTGCACAAAAATGGTTGTGGGTTTCAATAGAGCCTTCTTTCAGCATGATGGACGAAAAGCATTAAAGTAACTAAGTCAGTGTGCTGTCTTTCAGAGACATATGTAGTGGATATATCTAGACACAATCCAGATAAGAGACGCGTGTTAATGTCAGGTGTAAATGTAATACAGATAAATAATATCTAGACATAATCCGGACACAAGACACATGTTAGAGCCAGGTGTAAACGAGGGCCTTAGCTTCTCCCTCGCCGTGACCAGACGACAATAACATGACTAAATATGGAGTGCTGCTTAAAGCTCACAGGAATGCTAAGAGACCATTTGGGGTGGGGGGGTAGCCCCAGTGTCCCAGCAGGGGTTGGTGCCACACGGCTCCCCATCGCTTCCAGTACAGGAATCAGCCCCATCTTGCTGACAGTCACACTGTGGTGTGACAAAACTGATCGTTCGCTCAGCCATAATTGTTTTAAACGGGCTGAACTGTATCATTAGAGGGCTAATTGTTTTGGGGTTTTTTACATAAATGAGACCAATGAGTTCACTGTCTCTTTGTCCTCTTTGTGGTTTATTTAATTGTATCCGAATTTAGTTTGTTTTAGAAAAAGGCGTTTAAAAAAATGTTTGATAACACCCTAAATGTAATAATATCAGCTGCAATATGCAGAGAAAAGCCTCGCTTCATTTGAGATGCATGATGGCATTTCCATAGAGACATTCGCCTGCAGGATGACCTTTACTCACCAAAAAACCACATACATATGCCTCAAAAACAGCCTGTAATAACACAACAAATCATAGTTTCAAGCAGATGAAAGAAAATGAAAAAAGCTTGCTTTTCTTATTTGCTTTTGGTGCTGCCACAGATACTGCAGAGTGCTTCCATACAGATACAACAGAATAGTAGGATTGTATTGGGTGAACACTTTGAATAACATGTTCTTCCTCTCCAGACATGGCAGGCTTAGCAAACAGGAACACTAGGTCAACAAAGCATCAATATCAAAGCAGGCTTTGGAGTTCACATTATGACGTCTCTACATCTATTAGGTCTGACTCTCCCACCAATGAGGGAGATTTTTTTTTCCCTGAATGACAAAGCTGTAATGTAACCTCAAACACAAACGATCAAAAAGGCTAAAGCTTACTCCTTAACTAGTAGTGTGCCTCCTTAACATTGTGTATACTTTGAGATGGGAGCAATTCTGTAATTGTCAACTCTCAAATATCAGCTCCTCACAGGGTCATTCATAAACTGGTCAACTTCCTACATCAAGGTTGGACCCAAAAACACACAGAGTTCTAATTTCAGACCAGAGAGAGAGAAAAGTAATGCATACAAAGGTTAAATCGATGTTTCCCTATGGCAGTACATTTTACTTTTTTAGTATGCTACTTCCTCTTCCATTACTTTTTAATATGCTACTTCCTCTTCCATTATTTTTTAGTATGCTACTTCCTCTTCCATTACTTTTTAGTATGCTACTTCCTCTTCCATTACTTTTTAGTATGCTACTTCCTCTTCCATTACTTTTTAATATGCTACTTCCTCTTCCATTACTTTTTAGTATGCTACTTCCTCTTCCATTACTTTTTAGTATGCTACTTCCTCTTCCATTACTTTTTAGTATGCTACTTCCTCTTCCATTACTTTTTAGTATGCTACTTCCTCTTCCATTACTTTTTAGCATGCTACTTCCTCTTCCATTACTTTTTAGCATGCTACTTCCTCTTCCATTACTTTTTAGCATGCTACTTCCTCTTCCATTACTTTTTAGTATGCTACTTCCTCTTCCATTACTTTTTAGCATGCTACTTCCTCTTCCATTACTTTTTAGTATGCTACTTCCATATCAGTCCGGGAACACTCAACCTACAACATTAGCTGCTCCAGGCCAGACACCACTGTCGGAATACATGCACCTGCAATATCGAAAAGGCCTCACCTGTTTGACATCATATCCGAGAAGTACAAAATTCAGATCTGGAGAGACTGCAAACTTTGAGGCTTTAAAAGTGGCCTGTGGGGAGAACAAGACATGGGTGACCTCCTCATGCGCAAAACATTTTCGCAACACACAAATCAACCTGCTTTAAGAATTTTCTTCATCGGGTGTCAGTTTCTTGATACTTGTGGAGTGCTCAGCCTCATTCTACCTTAAGACTGAATATAACGCTAAATAATTAAAGTTGGACAAGTGTTCTGGGGATGCAAGTACTTACAAATGTGGTGTTCTTCAGCAGGAGCTCCGTCTCGTTGCTCTGTGTGCTGGCTTTCAAAACATCTCCATTCCAGCTTCGAAAAATGACGTCCTCCTCTAGGACAGCAGAGACATGGGATTGAACGTCTCAGTCATTTAAGGACGCCAAGGCATGTATTGCTGCTACATTGGGAGAGTCATTTTGTTAATAGGGATTGATTTATTTATTTTTTTTACCAATTCCTAAATAATCTCAGTGAATATCTCAGTTTGGCCCAGCACATGGTAACGAGTGTTGCACTTTATCACAGTTGGGCCCAGCACATGGTAACGAGTGTTGCCGGAAAAGTGCCATTTTCTGACAACAAAAGCCACTGTAAGGACAGGTGGAGTCTATGGTCCACGTCTAGCGACGCCACAGAGAATTTATCAAAAGGATTACAAAATGAAGCCCGTCCAAAATAATGAGACTTAGACGCAGATGCACACACAACAACTCACAATACACAATAGGCAAGATAACAATTAAATGAAGGGCCAGCTGCCAGCGGTGCTCCCGGAAAAGAAGAGCTGTTTGACAGGGAAGAGGATGGAGGGAAAACACAGAGACTCATTTAGGAGGATCCATGACAACTGGGCTCAGTGAGATTACGCTTCAACCCCCAACCGTGGAAACTGACAGGAGTGGCTGCAAAAACCTCTAATCTAATCCCAAAACAACTTTACAATCCAGGGAGGCCCGGATTTCATTAACGCATTTGACAGGTCTAAAATCATTTCAGGGTCCCCGTCTCATGTAAATGTCAATGAAGGAGTTCTAAGGCATCACTCTCAGGTAAGAGGGTTATAAAACAGCAAACACTCAAAATACGTTGGCATATAATGACAAGAAAATAAACTTGAAAGAGAGATGGATTGCTTGTAATTAATGAGGCACCGCAAAAGCAAATTCTCAAAAGGCCTCTTGTCTTTTAGATGGATTCCCCCACCCACAGTCGAACACAACTGAGCAAAACCACAGCTGTGTGTTTTGATATACATTTAAGATGCTTAATACGATTCTCCGCAATGGTTCAGAAAATCGGTGCCGACTTTTCGACTTTTTGATTTGACGTTGCCAATCCTGCCAAAGTGCCCTTATGCAAAGCACCTACCCCCACTGCTTAATGGAAGTGGTCGAGTAGCAACCAGGACAGCTTCCTACCGAGACTGTGAAATAGAGCACCGTCTTGGCCTGGGGTTGCATCTTATGCACGAGGGCGTTCATCATGCAGTTGTAGGCTGCAATCTGCCCTTCTAACACCACAATAAAATGCAACCAAAACACGTTCACGATCCAAACAAACCCACTAATGAGAAAGTTAAGATTGTGGTTCTGAGAAGAAATTAAAAAGACAGACTCCGGTAGGAGACTAGACTTTTAAAAAGGAATGCATGTTTCCAAATAGTTTAGAACAAAAAGTTATGTGCATTCAACTCTGTGGCTTGGTCCAAAAAGCACTTCTGCTTTTGTATTTTCAGTATATTTCGCAAGGATCTTTGAAATAAAGATCCAGCAAATTACTGTTTTTGGCAAAACAAAAAGCCCTGACAAACTATTTCAAAGCGCCAAACTACCAAACTTATTTACTCTATGTTTTAAAGCGCCGAAAAACATAAAAAGCTCAGTTTCTTTTTATTTTATTTTCCTACAGCAAATGTTATGTCCCCTTGAACTACAGCGTGTTCTTCTTCCCGAAGATTGTCACTGCACCCTGCTGGGGCGCGTATAGACCGACAACGTGATGCTCGCGGGCCACAATGTCTCCTGAGTTGATTGAGCGTTTTAGTTGGGAGCAGCTGTCACGCTGTTGACGTAAATGGCGCTGCGGCGCGGGGAAAAGGTTGAGGTTTGTTGTCTGTGGCGGTGCAGCAGGTGTTCAAACAAACGCCACTCCAGCACCTTCATTAAGTCAGGTGTCTGTAGCTTAGCAAAAACAAAGAGACATCTGGAGATCACCTACTCGAGAAAACGCATCTATCACATTGACATTGGTATAGGTTCTTGTATGCCGGTTTTGTCAACTTTTGCCCACAAAATGTTTAAATTTAAAAAGAATTTTTTTTTAAAAACATTACTACGTTTAATGTAATGTAATCTTGCCCAAGACCAAGGCAGAAACATATAAGGATACAGAAAAACTGCGACAATCATAGCTTTCTCCTAAGTCTTAAGCCTTGTTTTGAACCACCACTAGAATATTTGATTATCCTTTTGAAAATGGTCATAAATTGCAAAGAAAGGCTAATATATTGCCAGGTTATTTTCTCCCTTTCTGTAACTCAAAAAACTGCAGTTGTCTTGTTTTGTTATGTTTTCTTGTTTGTTTTGTTTATGGTATAGAACTGTAAAAAGGGTAGGCACCATAAGCCTACACCTTTTCGGTCAATTCTTCAAATACATAAATAATGATTCTATGTTCTTTGTATTCCTGAACTGCTGACCGAAATAAACTACTACTACTACTACTACTACTTACACACTGCACTACAGAAACATCTATTTTATCATGTCATTTAATCTGGTTTTGAGTCTGAAAACGTGCTTTCTCTTAAAATGAAATAATTCTGCCCGTGGTACCTTTAAGAAAAGCAGGATTTTTAGACTTACATCATATTTCTTGCAGTCTAAAACAGACTCACATGCATCCTGTGGCTCTAACCACCGTGCCAACAAGTTACATATTTGCCGTGTAGTGTTTGTGACAAGCTACCATCACTGCTGGGGGTTCTGGATGGACGGGCCAACTTAAAGTAACAGAAGCCATATGGGCCTGTACATTTCAATATAAATATCTTCTCCGCTGGCGTTTCAGTCAGTAACGTCTCTAGCCTTTTCAGGCGTTCAGTCGAATTGTATGTGTCTGTACGCCCAGGCTCCAGCCTCACTGTGACAGAGCTCACACGTTGTTAGATAGCAAGTTTATATATCAGGCTGCCAATCAGCCTGAACTCTCACAGCTGTGTTGTGTATCGGCTGAACCACCGCTGGCTCTCCTCCAGCTGACGTCTAAACCAGGCTCCATGTCTTATTATAGCCTGAGTTTTCTCACAAAAACTTTGTTTCGCTTTAGAACTAAACCATTTTTTTCTGTGAAGACCTTGGGATTGACTACTGACAAAAAAAGAAATCTAGGATTATCAAAACATCCACAGTGAGGACAGAGGCAAAAAATAACTTTCAAAAAGGTAATATCTATTCATTGGATTTGACTGCTTTTGGACAATTCAAAGAAGATATCAAATATATCTTTGTGTTTCGTACCTCAAAGATCTTCTGAACAAGCCAAGAACTGGAGAAACTTTTACTTGAGGACTTTTTTTTTTTTTTGCATGGTCTTAGCAGCGGAAAACCGAGCGTGACTGAGAGGAGCCAACCCTGGCAGTCCATGTCTGAATGTGGACGGCTGGGACAGCTTGACAGCTCCTATACAAACAGCTAGACTCAACCCTCTCATTCCTAAGAGCCTCAAAAGAGGACTGCTCTGTCATGAAGTGTGCTACTGTATGTGTTATTCATGATATTTGAGGCAGAGCAATCGCTTGAAGAGTCTCTTTAAGACAAAGAAAGAAAACAGTCAGGTTGCTGAATAAAGATCTTTTCCAACTGTCTATTAAGGGTGAGATTTTGGAAAGGTTTTGCTACCTGAAACTTCTCAGTAAATATTCCAACCGACCACAAATGATTCCAGCATCATAAACACATCTATTTTTTTTAAGCAAAGGTCTTACTCTTAACTCATAACAGTTACCAATATTGCCCTTCCTTCCCACCAACAGTCAATTTATAAGTAGAGATGATAATTATTTTAAAAGTGGAGATCATGTCACTTTGAATGGAAACTATTTTTTTCACAGACTCTGGACTGTCTCTTTAAAACCTTAAATTGGCCATAATGATTGAAATCCCTTGCGGATCTTTTAGGTACTGAGCCAGTAATTGATACAAATGATACCATCCAAACACCTTTTTTGCGGCAAAGCATTCTGCATCTAGTCTGCAAGATAAGATGAAACGGCTTCAAAGTAGTCAGCAGCATAGAGTAACAGCAGCAGTGATACATCTTTCAGTTAAACTCCAAACTCTTATAGGTTTGTTTTTGTGTTTTGTACTGTTTAAATCTTTAATGATTTAACTTTTTCGAGAGATTTTCAAGGTAAATCATGGTCTAGCTTCCTTTGCAAGCTCTTGGTGTTTAATGTGGGGGTTTTGAGTGTGTATATATAGTGTAATTGGAATAGGTGTGATATGCTTTTGATCTGATATCTTGATTTGAATTAGGCATGAGTTTTACCAATTCAGGTATAAAATTTGGTATATTTAATAATCAGCACTTGACTGTGCCACTTGACTGTTCCTCATTGCCCCAGTATTTCATATGCATATTAATTATTTTATTGTTTTACCTAAACCAAACTCACATTTAAGTTACCTGCCAACTCCTTAAAGTCCCACTCCAGATGTTTTCTTTTTTTTTTTTTAGAAAAAAATACTCGCCAAACGAAAGCAAAGAGCGGTGTTGTGGTTTATTTGAACCAACATTTTTGTATTAGTTTGATTCAAAAGCATACATTTTTCTGATCAAAAACTCCAACCTCTAAACTCATGTAAACAGATTTAAAAATAACTAAAAATCACTTGTTTTGAACTACAGTAGCCCTTAGAGTATATTACCATTTAAGGCTTGAGAAAGGCTTGTTATTGTTCGAATGGGCCACAATCTGTATCTTTCACCATAAAACTATCCAATTCCCCTGAAAGGGGGAGTGATGCATGGATGGCCACTAAGGTCCCCTGCTGGGATAATTAAGCAATGCACCCATTAGCACGGGCACTAGGAACAGGCAGGAGACAGGAGTACAACAGATGGAGAAGAGTGAAAAAGAATTTCAATTAAATGTTGGGCGAGGTAGCTATTAAAATGTATTTTTCAGAGAAACTCGATTCGATGTCGACTTTCTCTAAAAAATTGAAAGTTGACATCCAATCAAGTTGATTATAGTTTTTATTAAAAATGTAATGCGTTTACAATTATTTAAAATTAAAAGATTATACTGTAATTTCCAAATTTGCTGGGGTAAGATTATTATTTTAACATTTGACCCGTTTCTTGAACAAAGGGGCATTCCTGTTTCTTTTCCTCTCTGCGACCGCTGCATTTTCAGTCCAAACAACAACAAGGAATTTTAGAAAAACATGGAGAATGTGAACAGATGAATGTGACATCATTTGAAACAGTATCATCTCAGAATTAGTTTCAGTGCAAAGTTTTAAGCCGCTGCTTCCTACATTTTTGAAGCCCTGCTGTGATGTTTCAACATCGGTCGTGTTTATCTGAACAGGATAGGAAAGAGCCTGCTCCACTCAACCATCATTTGTGAAAGCAGTTTATGTTTAACCGAAGCCCAGCTCCTCTTCTTTGGCAACCAAAAGCACATAGTGGTGATGGAATGTTAATTTCTTTGAAAGATTTTGTCAAGAGATTAATTCAAGCAGTTTAGATTGCTACGGTTTTGGTGTGCAGCGCAGCCTTTCCGTGTACATACCATTGATCCACTTTGCGTCGGGATCATGCACTTGGAAGTTTCTTTGAAACAGGTCATCCAGGGTCAACTGAGAGCCAAAGGATTTAGTACCATCTTCTGCAGAGGGAAACAAAAATATTAATTATTGAAGTGCATCAAATAACCCACTGAGTCACTGATGGAATGTAAATTCAGACTGTATTCTAACAATAACTTCAATATCAAATAAAATAAAAAAAAACTCTAACCTGTTTAAATTTAATTTTTTATTTTATCATATCCATGGATATGAACCAACCTGCAACCAACCTTTACCCACAAAAAGGAAAAGAAAATCCCTTTTCTCCTACACTTGATTTGCTATTTTGCAGGATGTACAGAAAGGCTGTCTGTATCTTCCCAAAATCATACCTTGCCATAAATAATAGGAAACCTGGAAGCGCCATTGAGTGCCTGTCAGGAGGAGTACTTAACAAACATCAAAGTCACCTTTCATCATCTTTCTAAGCTTAGTAAATCTCTTACAAACATCTTTTTATACTGTCCTTCAGTTTCTTTATTTTGTTTAAAGAGGGTCAGCAGAATT
This sequence comes from Polymixia japonica, assembly GCA_900302305.1. Lineage (NCBI taxonomy): Eukaryota > Metazoa > Chordata > Actinopteri > Polymixiiformes > Polymixiidae > Polymixia > Polymixia japonica. Next base: position 21,230 of record OMKK01003910.1, on the reverse strand, counting down.
ATTGTATAATTTCAGCCTCTAAGTAGTTAAAATGGCGCTGTGGAGCAGTGTAGAGAGTCCCCGTCTCGTTCTGGTTGCAGTCAGTGCGTGTCAGTGTGTGTGTGGGTAAAGTCAATGACTGACCTGGTCCCGCCCTGCAACCCCAATGTACCAATGAACATTCAGGTGAAGGCTGTCAATCAAGTCAAAGGCGCAAGAGCCAAAAGTTGGGAAAATGGCGAAAAAAGTAAAACTGAAACCAAACGAAAACTTGGTCGAAAACTAGAGGTAAAACTGGGATTCGGTTCATTGATTATATATGTAAGAACTATATACTGGACCATCCGGGACCAAATAGAGTGGTTTAAAAAATACTGACAGCCAAAATCAAGTAGAGCATCTTTAAATCTCAATCTCAATGGTTTCTCTCTGCGCAAGTTATTGTGAGTTTATATTTATTTACTAAATCAGTACAAATGTGTTGCAATCATTCAGTTATAAAATGCTATATTACTAGTACAAGCAATGCAGAAATAATTAGAGAGAAGTGACATAACACAAACAACTATTGTTAACAGTAACTAATTGCTGTAGTTCAGTAGTAATATCTTAACTGACTGCAATGGAACCCCACACCATTTTTCTGGGGATGTATATACAGTAGATATAATTAGGAGCTGATAGCGCTGTACAATATAAAGTCCACTGCTGATTTTCAGAGAGACTTTGTATGAATTCACAGTCACACATCTATTCATTGTCAAAGAAGCAGCTCCAGGCAGTAAATTAGTATATTACAGAGTGATGTAATATACTAATTCTTTTGAGGTGTTCAGGTCACAATTTAATGGAAATGTTTGCCTATGAGACTGAAATTTAAATTTCTTTTTTATTTGTGATATTCCATTTAATAGACTTGCTAGGGCATTGATACCAGCAATTGAAAAATAGAAATACACATGAACAATACAGTGAATAAACAAATGAGATGAGAAGCCATAATATATACACATTAATGTATTGTTTGTGGTACCACTCTATTTAATATATGCCTACTTTAAATACTTTATGCAAATCTAAGCAGGGTCTTACAAATCATTTCACTATAAACAACATAAGGTAGAGGTACTGCATCAGTGTGTCTGTTCCTAAAACTTTTAATCAAATTAAAGAGTAAATAAAGTGTAAGATATGAACAGGAAAACAAAAATAACCAAACAGGCTAATTCTCACACTTTTGAAGTCTGAACTGTATCCATTAAAATACATAAGCATGTGGTTCCAAGATATTTTTTTTTATAATTTTACATTTTTATATATATTTTTTATCTATAGGCAGGCTTACCTTTTGATAGAAGAACAATAGATAGTCCAATGAGTGACAACACCACCAATATAACCAGCAAGGAGATTCCAATTCCCTTCCAGTTCCTATCCGTTCCAATATCTATATCCTACAGACAGAGAGAGAAAAGAAAGAATAACGTCAATTAATGATGAGGTATATAAGTTATATGTAGATATCCACCATTTTGAAATAAGTGATTTTACAGTAGAACTGACAACATAATATTAAACATACTATGGCACTTTTTTAAGAATTGAAGGTAATTTGGTTGAACATATTAGTTGATAGTATGTATAAGTAATATGTGTAAGTAATACTTTAACAGTCAAATCAACTCTTAATTTAGTAATGCAAATCAAGGAATGTGTACTGTATCTTGTTGCTACTATATGTAAGCACCTTTGGAAAATGTTGCAAACAAACACAAAAAGGACATTAAAATATTAAAATATGAATTGTTCATATTTTAGATATTTGATTTGTCCACCCACTTTAATTAGTTTGGATTCCAGAATCCAAATAGCTTGTAAAGTAATCACTGTCTTCTCTTTGTGAAAAAAAGGAGCAGATTATTGTCTAAAACTAAAAACAACTCCTTTTTGCAAGGTAGTGGGTGGAAAGGTTATTTTCTCTGAAAGGGAAATTCAATGTTCAAAGATGACAGTTTTTATAAAGAATAACTGAGATTCTGGAACTGTCTCCTATGAACTCCGGGGAAACAAAAATCAACTGGTATTTGCAATTATGAGAAGAGATCCCCACATTATCTCCAGACAAACAAAAACTTTAATTTCAGTATCTCATTTCTTTATTGATAAAACTTCAATCCAGTGCTCTTGAAGAAAATATTGTGTCCTTCAACATGAAGGAATTTAACGGATTCTACCATTGTAGGTCCTTGTGAATTTATGCCTTTATGCTGTCAAATCATTGTAGTGTAAGTACTATGATGTATTGTACAGCGTGTTGTGGTGGCAAATGGAATGCTTGCAGTACCATTCTGAATGAAAGAAAACTGCAGAGAACTGCAGAGGTTGATAAACCTTCTGCATATCGTGGCCTTGGCTGGCATCTGACAAAAGAACCAATCCATGACTATCGACGGTAGACTATTGGTGGTTCGCTGGTTTGTCACCCCAAGGCTATTGACAAAGGCTGCTGAACTCACTGGGACTGTTAGGATTGCTATTTGACACAATAGTAGAAGCCTCAACTGTGTCCCATCTCCATATCTGCTTTCCCAGATCAGGAGATGCAAGGTTGGCTTGGCTGATCGATGTCCTCCCTCACCGTCCTTTGTTCCATCCAACTTGTGATGACCTAAGACTGGCTGACATCTTAACAAATTTACGGTCCATTTACACACATCATTCTTTCCACTGCCAAGTGTACTAGGTCAAAACCTAGTATATGGCTGGACCGTGGCCAAAAGCCTTGTTGCAAGAGGGCTTTTCATTTTAAACGGAAACATCGGCCAATGGGGAAACTCCAACACTCGACCGATGCAGCTTTCAAGTGCTCGTCGGATTGATCGGATGATAGTGGAAGTTGATCACGTGACTTGCGTGCATTCACGTGGTTTTTGGGCGGAACTCGGAAAGAAGTCCAATGTTGTTGTCATTAGCTTGTTAGCTTTAGCAGAACGTTACTGTACTAGACCTCAAATAATAACTCTACGTTTTAATGTTGTTGTTGTAGCTCTCCTAAGGTATTATCAAATAAAACGTCTTACAGTTAACAAAATGCTCCAAACATTCATTGATGTTCGGCTATGTTGAAAAAGCCGATGATGTCAGCACTGAGCCAACTCATGTTGCATCTAGAATTTCTAGATTTTCTGTTTATACCTTTCTCTTTAATGTCTTCTAAACTAGTACAGTACTACCATCTCGTCCATTCTGCTTTTCACTTCCTGCCCTCTATCTGAATTTTGCACGTCATCGGAATCACGTGACTGCAAACAATCTATGGTATAACTTCGTCAGTCAGTCAGTCACTCAGTCAGTCAGTGACAGACATTCGCGTTTATAGTGCTGGCCCCGCTGTTGCAGTCCAGCCAGAAAGTCAATAAATGCAGCAATTCCATCTGCAGAAACTATTCAGGAACATAATTCAGAGTTGATTACGGGATAGCTGATACAAGATTAGACAAAGATTCAGGACAACCATCTATTGCTAGCTGAGCTGAGACTGATATTACAGTGCTGAAGCACCTGACAATGTTAAGAACATAATGAAAAACCTCACGATGTAAAGGAGATGCAATGTGGTACAATTCTCTAAGGACCAGCACCTAGCAGAGCTTCAGGACCAGAGGAAGTAAAATGTCAAACTCTCTGTCTTCCTGACATCCATCACGTAGCCCTTCCAGTGAGAGAGTGCAGTATTATAAATAAATCCATCTTATTTACAGAGCCCCAAGCAACTGCAAAGCCATCTGCTTATTTATGGAGCTCTTTGCTTTCCAAGTCGTTTAATTGGGAGTATGATTCAAAGATAAACATCCTGGGGCCTAGCCTCCCCTGTTCCACCGTTCCCCTCTCCTGTTATTCCCGGTCCCCCTTGGTATCTTGTTATTAAAATTCTGGATCAGTCACATAAGAGAGAACTATTCCAGAGAGGAGACTTTCCCTCCAGTGTAAAATCAACATAATTTTGCCTGTGTTGTTTGTGTTGTCTGTTTTGTGTGGCCTCATTAACCAGAGTAACCCTTATTATACGTCGGGGAACGTTATTTGCCATTTTGGTCTCTGCGACAGGTCATTATTCATAGACCACCGACAGTACTCTGAATTATCTGGATCCGCGTTCAGGAACTCAGTTTTGTGGTTTCTTGTCAACCCCGAGACGAGCGAAGACGGTGGTTAGTACATATAAAGAGCAGTCAAAAATAATGCACCGCAATGTCTCTCAAATACAGATAACCCAGCCTGTGAAATTGTCACTCTGTCAACCAACACACCTGTTATCACCTTTAAATCATCTTTTCAAATATGTAATTTGTAACAAAACACACCTGCTGTCAAGCTGATGCATCTGGTGAATTCAACACCTAACATTCCTTTGTCTTCTCTGGTGAGAGCTTACAGCAACAATTACTTTAATTGCCAAATTTGTTACAATATGTGCAGGAATTTGGTGGCATTGCTTCAGAAACATACCGACAACTTAAAGAGTATATATTGACACCAATGCAATAGGACAACAGTGCAGTTATATTATTCACAGTATGCTATGAGTATCATTCTACCCATATGACTTTGACATACTTTGCATGCAGCATTTGACAATGTGGCAAGTTTAACGCAGATGTTTGGACACTGGAAATTGGTTGGACACTGGAAATTAAAACACTAGATTGGTAAACATCATCAATGTTTACACAGTGATCCACGGCAAAAAAAAAGAACAGAGGATTTTCAGGTGAAATCTTAATCACTTTGAGGGTAGAAATGTAATCTTCTTATCTTGTCGACACCTGGTAAGCCATTTGCCCTTGCTGCTGAAGCAAAGATGGAGGAGGAGAGAGCAGGATTTGTGTGTGCGTGTGTATATGCATGTGCGCATGTTTGTGTGTGTGTGTGTGTGTGTGTGTGTATGCGTATATGCATGTGCGCATGTTTGTGTGTGTGTGTGTGTGTGTATGTGTATATGCATGTGCGCATGTTTGTGTGTGTGTGTGTGTGTGTATGTGTATATGCATGTGCGCATGTTTGTGTGTGTGTGTATGTGTGTGTGCAGGTCCAAAATTGGCCTGCCCCTCTCTGGCTATGTTGGAGTATATTCAATGGCCACACAAACCGCTAATTTCAGTAAATCTTTGTTCATGTAAGTAGCAATTAAAATGCCACGCTGCATAACAAAGCAGATCCAGTATTAGCGCTGGTGAATTTCAGATACTTTAGCGAATCTAGTTCCTA
>OMKK01003910.1:5864-15963 GCA_900302305.1 Polymixia japonica | reverse complement strand
GTAGAAATGTAATCTTCTTATCTTGTCGACACCTGGTAAGCCATTTGCCCTTGCTGCTGAAGCAAAGATGGAGGAGGAGAGAGCAGGATTTGTGTGTGCGTGTGTATATGCATGTGCGCATGTTTGTGTGTGTGTGTGTGTGTGTGTGCAGGTCCAAAATTGGCCTGCCCCTCTCTGGCTATGTTGGAGTATATTCAATGGCCACACAAACCGCTAATTTCAGTAAATCTTTGTTCATGTAAGTAGCAATTAAAATGCCACGCTGCATAACAAAGCAGATCCAGTATTAGCGCTGGTGAATTTCAGATACTTTAGCGAATCTAGTTCCTAAGTATGAGCTGTTAGTATCTCCACTCTTGCTAAGACCTCTAAATATTGTTTCACATATCAAGTTGTCACTCACCAAAGCCCAATGGTGAGAAATGTTTCCTGGGGTCGTGTCTATCAATCAAAACTCACCGCTGTCAATGGATCTTGTGCTAAAACCATTAACAACTAGAAAAGGAAAACTCAACAAGATGAGACAAACAACAAAAATAAATGTATTTATTGTTTGAAGTGGAAATCTCAAAGATCTCTGAAGATTTTCATTTAAATAAATGTCTGTTAAGTCACTATCTATCGCCGAATGAGGTAACACAATGGTGATTCAGCCTATGACCCACTGATGAAGGTCCTTGCATTTGCAGTATTATGAGTATTAAGAACCGGGTGTCTGTGGCGACTTCCCCAACATGCATTCAAATTAGCGTTAGTGATGCGTCTGTCTCGTGAAAAGAGATTATGCCAAGCCTTGCTCTTTGTGTTCGTCAGTGCCACGCTGGCAGGCTCCTTGGTTAGAGGGCCACGCTATAAATTGAAAAGACACCAAAGCGCCATCTCCCATTCTCCCTCTGTCCTCATCAGGTAGCAGCCATCTTGACCAGATGCTATCTGGTTCTATCTAAGGAGTGTACGCACGCACGCACGCACGCACGCACGCACGCACGCACGCACGCACGCACGCACGCACGCACGCACGCACCGCTTTAAAGCGCATCCAAGCCAGGAACCTGCCTATTAGCTTCTTGTGATAAATTATTATTAGCTTGGTTATAGTCAGAAATCTTCACGAAAGTATCACAGATGCAGAAGAAGAATTGTTGTGGTCATTTACACCACTGGTAGCCCTTTTTAATTCATGCCTCAGTCATTTCTCATTCTATGCAGAAGTCTACGTAATGGGCTAAACATGTATATGGTTAAAGGTCATATATGTGTTGTTTGTACTTAATCAAACAATTAAATAAAGATAAGACATCCACAGAGGCCGTATAACTATGCTGATTAAAAGTACTGCCTTTCCCCCCAAAAAATAGTCAATTTATTTCTAATTTAAAAATCTGTTGACAGCCTGACACAACCTGTTTTTGTCTGACTTTGAAAATGTTATATTTATATTTCATAACTAGTCATATTTATACAGCACACTGGTGATGCACATTGCACTACTTGGACCCTCACTGTTATCTACCTCTCTCACAACACAGTAATATCCTCATTTATATAATATGTGCAGTCTACTGTCTCTCTGCACTATATGTGAGGTCCTGTATGTCTCTTGTACCATGTGAGCGTCTGTCAAATTGATGTAACCCTGCAATTATGTATCCCAGCACCGAAGACACCAAAGCACATTCCTTGAGCTTGTAATGTACTTTGAATGTCAACATGTAAACAAATGTGAATATGAATCATAGTCATCTCTCAGTGTGTCTGCTGCCAGTTCAGTCAGTGTCTTCAGCGAACGCAAATGGCACAGCTCCAAACGGTGGTTGTTAGGTAGAGAAACTGGCAACCAACAAGGGGGGGCGTGAACTCTGTGAGTCTAAACCGGTCGTTCCAATGATTTCAGTTGAACAAGCGAACACAAGCAGCCTCTAGTGCGTACATTACATATTTCATCTTTAAGTGTCATAATCATGACCAATTTGAATATAGCGCATTCTTATCATTGCTATAGTGTGGCATCCTGAACGTGAGATAATAGTAAACTGTTTATCTTCTTTATCTTTATGAGGCCTACACACAGCTCTGGTAATTATCACTGTCGCAAGCCATCACCCGAGAGACCTGCAAGCACCCACAAAACTTCATTGGTCACATATACAGTGCAGAGAATAGCTTTCTTCAACTGTAAACGGCTAGGAGCAGTCACAAGTTTCCTACCCTGACAATAAAGGGGGTTAGGCATATGATGGATTACTGTAATCCATCAGTGATAGCGTCCGAAGATACTAGGAATTCATCGGCTGATGAATTGTAACACACACACATCAGACAGACAAGGCTGGTTAATAGCCCTATGTGTAGATTGTAAATGCAAAAGTACCTTGAAAGATTGATAGATCAAAAGTCAGGTCATGTGGTTAATTGTGGCCCCTTCTCTGTAACGAAGTAACTTTCGCTAAAAAATGAAATGTCTTTTATTGTTAGTTAGGCAGGATCGTCAGGGGATGATTAAAGTTGACGTGAGCCGGTTAGCCACAGTTGATCTCCGTCTGTGGAAGGTTTTGTGTGCCTAACAGAACGGTTCTAGTTGAGTTGCTTCTGCCCATGGCAAAGTATTCTCAGAGCAAAGTCAGCCAATTAGAGAACTAAGGGATGTTTCTGAATAGGCCCCATCCACTCATTCAGAGATCCAGTGTAGATATCTAAGGGCCAGAGCTCGGTGTTTTATTTTATCTTTATTTTTTCATCTATAGTTTTATTCTTATTATCTTGGTTTGGTTCTGGACTCGTACTCGTACCTCTCCCGTGTTTCATTCTCATCGCTGTTGCCGCTATGACACCTGCTATGAATTTCCCTCGGGGGGATTAATAAAGGCTTATCTTATCTCATCATAGGGCTAGGAAAAGCATAGCTGCTCTTTAAGGGAAAACTGAAAAGTCTAACTTTCTTATTTTCTTACTTTTCCCACTAATATTCCTACCTATGTTTCATGGGTTACCCTTCATTTTCCTCAGATCAATTTGAGACTAAAGTACAAAAAAATGTTCTACATTTCACCGCTACATACTCCCTTGGATGTCTCGCCGATTCATGTACAGTACGATGATAAAAGGCCCAACTGAGGATAACTCCCCGTCATGAGTAGTCTCGAGTACAGTAGCCTGGAGTGGTTTCTGGCCTGAAGGATATAAAGCCTCCCTAACCTGACTGCTTTTACAATGTTTATCTGTTGACAAAAAGTGTGTTTCTGTGTGAATATATACCGCGTCTGCCTCCAGTATTTCACTAAGGACTTAGTAGGAGTTTGGTGGATGGGAACAAGGTTTACATGATGAATTGGCAGTAGGCAATATTCTAATAAACATCCCAAGGGCTGAATTTGAAAGATAATATATCAGCCGGCTTTGAGAGGGTAGCTGGGCCACTTGACATTTCCGTCATGGAGAAGCAGGAGAGGAAGGCTGTGCTTCGCTGGTTATTCAGGACACCGAATATTAAGAGAAGACGGGAAGTGGGAGATGTCCTTTGGTTGCATAAAGAAGCATTTAAAGTTTGTCTGGAAACATCGTAATCTTTCCAAACAAACCCGTGTAGATAAAACAGGCTAGTACACATGGAGCTATAGTGGATTCATTACTCACTTCAGACAGCCAGGAGGCTATCTCATGCATACAGTAAACACCTTTATGCCTTTTATTGTCAATTAGAAGCGTGTGCATGTTAAACTGGCGTAATTACACTTCTTATCTTAGTCGTCTGTATGATGTGTTATTCAATTAAGAAAAACAGGAGGCTGAGCATCATTATAACTTAACGTATCCTGTTTGGTGGACACTGCTGTCTTAGAGTATCATCAGTGAAGACCATTTCAACACTAGTGGGCTCGGCAGAAATCAAAAACCTAACCCTGCTACGTCTACTCTCAGTCAGAATTATTATCATGTTCAGCAGCAAATAGTACTGTGTTCAGCAAGCCCAGGAGAAAAGATGATAAGGTCATATGACACTTAAATGATCACCGTTTGGAAATTGGGTAAAAGAGGTCATGATAAGCTAGACTGAGTGCTGGGAGCATCTGTCCGATGCCTCAAATACAAATGTAAATGTACATGAAGGCAGTTGGAATGTGAATATGTAAATATCAACCAGGCGGTAACGTAATCGCCTGCCCGTCTGCTGTTACAGCATATGAGTCACGCCACACACTGCTAACGCTCTAGTAGAAAACCAACAGATGTCAGCATGAGCAGCTCTGCCTTCCCCTCTTCTGTCGGTTCCTTTCAAATATTACACTGTGGAGAAAGGACCTTAGCACGGAAGCAGACCGGCATAACTTTCATATTGGCTCCAGTCGACAGGTCCGGAGTTGTTAATCCCGGGCGTTTTCTCGGTTGGTAATGAGAATAGCAGAGACAGTGTAAGAGGGGCGTGCGTGGAGCCAGAGAACGTCGAGATAAACTAGAAGAACGTATCGCATTAGCACCGGTAGCTCAATGCATGGACGGCAGGCTGCTGGCTCCCTATGTTTTTAAGGGCGTTATCGAGCAGACACAGCTTGCCTGCTTTGGAAAATAGTAGGTGGTTGTCTTTAGCTGTGTGTGTGTGTGTGTGTGTGTGTCCGCATGTCTGTCAGTGTTTGTGTGTGTGTGTGTGTGTGTTCGCACTCAACCGCGAGCTTGGTCATTCTAACGTGTAATACTTTAGAAAAACGATCCAAAACTGCATTTGCTTTCACCTCTTCCTAACCTTTCACCCCACCAAAAACTGTCCTGCCCCTCTCTGGTCATGTTGGGAGTATATTCAGTGGCCACACAAACGCTAATTTAAGTCAATCTTTGTTCATGTAAGTAGCAATTAAAATGCCACGCTGCATAACAAAGTTGTAATCTGCTAATTCTAATTAGGTTTGCCTTAGGCTCATAATCTCAAAGTAGTGTAATGCTTGCATTCAGCGACGTCTCACCAAGAAGGCCGATCCAGTATTAGCGCTGGTGAATTTCAGATATTTTAGCAAATCTAGTTCCTAAATATGAGCTGTCAGTATCTCCACTCTTGCGAAAGCCATCTAAACATCAAGTTATGTCACTCACCAAAGCCCAATGGTGAGAAATGTTTCCTGGGGTCCTGTCTATCAATCAAAACTGACCGCCGTCAATGGATCTTGTGCTAAAACCATTAACAACTAGAAAAGGAAAACTCAACAAGATAAGACAAACTTAAATAATGAATTCATCTGAGAGGTTACAACAAAGTGAGTTTTCATGCAAGTAATAGTTCTCGAGACTCATTTGCAGAAGGGGGGCACAGCCAAATTGAGGTCAGGAAAAAGGCAGTGATGTTATCAGACAATTCATCTCCTTTCAACGAGCGCTTTAATTAAAAGAATGAAAAGTCAGTTAGAGGTAGCGGCCTGCCATCCTAGTTACGTATTTAAACTGGAAAGGAAGGCTTACAGAAAGGAATCATCTGATTTATCAACAGTATGACAATTAACAGAATTTGCTTTATGAAAATAAGGTCGTTTCAGCAGGAAGCAGGTTTTTGACAGCCGGCTGTGATAATTTATTGTCCACTGATCCCCATTTGTTGTCTCTATAGCCTAGATATGGGGTAGAGGACTCATGTGAAAATGGTTCCTCCTGCACTATCAGAAGGTTTACTGTTTAATCCACAGGATGAATCTCACCACAGTGTGTTTTGTCAGGCAATGTAGCCAAAATGTGTTCCATTCCAGAAATAAAACCCTGGAAACTGTTTTGGACTAAAAATGAATTCATCATTAAACCAGTGAAGAGTGTCAGTCCAACATTTGAGATTAGATTACATCTATTTATCCTGTGGGGTAAATTCTGTTATTCCTGTAGCAAAAAAAATAGAAAACGATTTGAATCAACTGACTCATCTAAGAAAAACGAATCGGAAGTTTATCAAAGTCAAACAAAACCTAAAAGACCATAACTTTATAACACTTTGTACAAGTAACATTTAGGTGGATTAAATTATGCTTATTTATTAAACATTGAGTAATACATTTCAGTTAGCCCTATTTGTACAATTTCTGTACAGCATTTTGGAATTAAACCCGTTTAATATCTACAGGTTGTATAATAACACATCCTTCAGCCTTTCTGCGCTGAATATTTACTATGTTATCATACACTGGCTATGGATTGAGACATCAGGTTAATGTCTCTGAAGCAGATGTTGTTGAAAATACTACAGCTCCTCATTTCCATACAGACACTCTGGTCTCGACTTTGAAAATGTCACCTAGGGCAGAGACCAATTTATCAAAGTTGCCAACATCTGAACAACCGTTACATTTTAACCTTGAGCTGCAATCAGTCAAACTGGTATGCAACATTTTAGGTCTGGAAATCACAATTAGATATTTGTGATGACTTGAGACATAGCAGCAATCTTCCCCAACCAAATGACATAGGTGAGGTTTATTGCTTAGTTGATCATTCTGTCCCTTCAATGTTGTATGCCAAATAGATCTCTAGAATCCTCTAAAAAAAACACAAAAACAAATCATGCAAATTGAGAACTAAATATTCTGCAAGCCTAATCGTCTGCTTTCGCGAACAAGCTAGTGATCTTTCTTATCATGCCATGTAACATCTAAGCAGACACTGTGCCCTCATAATGAGCTAACGTAATGATGCCGTGCCTTCAATCTTCATACATCCTTCACTTAGTCTTATGATTACAGAAAATGAAGCTATTGCCTTCATGTCAGACAAGGCGACGAGTACTTTTACAAAGTGTCAGGCCGGTAATATTGACGTTTTTCCTCACCGTCAATGTGTATCTCTTTACATTAATCCATACTGTTTACCGTTTCAGCCAACTAAGACATCAGTGTTTCAGTATCAGGTGTACTTTCCTCACAATGCCATTGAGTCCAATACTGATCGAAGAGCATCTAAAACAAACTCGGGAGTATATCTGCACAGGTTTTACATCGTTGCAAATGCTCTGTTCTTCGTGGAAGAAACGATTAGTTTTTGCAACTGTCAGTCGAGGTCCCTTCTTGATTCTGGTCTATTAACTGTGGGCGAGAGTCCAAAATGAGTCTCACACACACTTCTATCCAGTGGACCCCTGTCTAAATAGACTGGCATAATGTTGTAATGAGTGCAGGATACATGACCGGAAACTACAATTTTTGTTTGGCTGAACCCTCTGTAAAAAAAACGGAGCTGTAATATAACCTGCATAGATGCCTGCATATAAAACTAGAAAAACAAGACAGGACAGGCAGCAAATCAGTATGCAAAAGATAACTCTCATTGCCAATGATATAGACGTGGTGTTATTCAAATTTCCTTCAGACGGACTTCGCTATTAAGATTATTATTGCTGTAAAAGTTGGATGAGGAGGGTGGTTCACATAAATTAGCAGTTTAACTATGGTGACTGGCAATTTGGCATTTGGAGATCATTGCTCCAAGAAAAACATAAATACAATACCTATTCTCCTTACCTAACATCACTGACGGTAATGGGTGGAGAACCACTCTGTTCCTCTTCATTTTAACGGACCTACAAAGACTTTTAGGGCATTCAAATTCTTTCATAACTGCAACGGCGGTAACATTTCACTCTAACATAATAATAATAACACGGTTGTTACCAGATTGTCCACCTGTGTGTTTACCGGCTGGTGTGTATCCTATTTCTCCTCACCATCTGCTGTCACCAGCAACAGAATGCAAAGGTGGACCTTCTGCAAAAATGACACGGAGACATGATGGCGTATGTGACAGCGAAGGAAAGCGACGCGCCGTCTTCCCGCGCGGCTCATCTCGTTACCCTAGCCACCCCGTGGAAGCCGGGATCATAATTAATCTTCATTGAGCCACGAGGCTGTCTTCCTGACAGGCTAAATGATTGGGGCGGTAGAGGGGGCGGATAACAGTGTCCTCCAATGCGGCGTCAAAGTGGAATTCAATGGAGCTTTAATGGTAGGCCAAGAAAACAGGGCTAGCCGCGCCTCGTAGCGAATAGCAACTCCCAAAGGAAGTAAAGGGCAGAGCTTCAACACACGGATTGGGCTCTTGTTTACCAAGAATAAAAATATAAATATATATATACTGTATATATATATTCACAACGTGTTGAAATGCCTTGTAGTAGGCCAACACGGTGGTGCGCAATACAAGGTTTCAGGTGTCTGTCTGAAGTCGCTCAGTACAGCCCGAGTTGCTCAGAGATTTTCTCGATGTTTTCAGATAATGCATGGCAGCCCACTCGTTTGACACGTCGAATAATTCACTCCGCCGCCACTCTCCCCGGACAAAAAGAATCAGGGTTTTGTTTACGCGCTGGCAGCAGCCAGAGGGTGATCAATCCACCAAATCGATCCTTGCTCCTTTGAGCTCATCAGTTTATTGCATTGCAAAACGGCCTGGAGAGAACAATTTATTCCATCAATAATTAGAGTGACCAGATTTTTTAAATCCCAAACCGGGACACAAATGCTTATTGCACGCACTCATGAGCTTGTGTACATTGGTACACTGAAACCAGATTTTTTAACCACCCCAAAATGAGGCAGGTTAGAGTATTCTTAACTTCACGCATCCTACCAAAAAATAAAACTCCAGCATGAACGTAGATTTAAAATGACTAACTTGCAGAACATCACATTACTGGGTACAATGCAAAGAAATGGGTATGTTTGTTGGAGCTCTTTATTGAAGATGCTCTTTCTCTTCGGCAGAGCTAGCACTCGGAGAGAGCGACAGCTAACTAGTGTCAAAAATGCTATGACAACGACGGAGCTCACCACTAGATCGATTGATTGACACTCTATTTAATTCCCATGTGTGTTTGCTGTTGTTTGTTTTCTGATGTGATTTTAGGTTAGCTAATATGAATGGTACCGAACGTAGGAAACATCTTAAGCTCTGAACAACATAAAACAGTCGATAGATATTTTCAACTGCCATCCAAACCGGGGCATTTGGGGGATATTTGTTGAAAACTGGGACATTTGGGTATTTTGCAGGTATTTGTCAGGACAGGGGACAGACAGCCTGGCTTGAAACCGGGACTGTCCTGGTCAAACCGGGATGTCTTGTCACCCTACCAATAATGGAATGCATGCATGTGTATAATGTGATTTCCACATAGTTGACTCCCAGTGATGCATGTGTGTTTCATGAACCTTGACAAAGTTGTTGAATGACAACAGTTTTGCCATTATCTCAAAACCAGTCTTGTTTCTTTTCTTTCTTTTTCTTTTTTTTAGTTAGACCAAATTAAATTGCCATATCATCCAAGCAAAAAACATGACGCAGAAGCAAAGCGATGTCCTACGCCCCCTGTCATGTGACGCCTTAGCAAACTTGGTATTGTTGTCGTTGTGTGGGGGCTCCGGGTGAATTTTGAAGTCGTGGAAATGATTAACGACGACTGGTATTGGCCTGTGAATAACAATCTCCACATATGCTTCAAAACAATGCGCAGCTTGTCACGTTTGCCTCACGTCACGCAATATTACCTTATATTATGCTATCACATGAAGGCCGCATAGGCCACCCTGGAGATTTGATTGGCCATCCCAGGTGCCATCCAAAAATCCAAGTCTATTATTGGCCATCAACCAGGTCGAAGGCAGGACGTTTCTTGATGTACATGGTTCAAATCAGTGCGGGAGTCAGGAGTGACTGACTTAAAATATTTAAGCACACGTTTTGATATAGCCAAGAAACAGACGTTCTATATGTGTAATTGGTTGCGAGTTCATTTACAACACTATTGCACTTTGCTAGCAAGCAAAGTTATAAGCCAATATCAGCAGTTGTTTAGATTGAAGGCAGTCAGCCAGGAATCTAGGTTGGAGCATATTTGCATTGTATAGCATAAATTAATCAGTATCATAAATTAATCATCATAGCTACAATGTCATATAACATTATATGTATCAACATTACGTAGCAAAGCTTAACATCATGAAATACATGGCGTGCGGTGGCGAGCCCAAATGGGCCCCAAAAAAGGTTGTGGCACGCAATGTGCAAACTGTAACTCATTTTCAGTCAGAAGATCTTTTGCTTTAATCCCTGATTATTATGGTTATGAATTATTATTTAATTA
>OMKK01003894.1:65688-82371 GCA_900302305.1 Polymixia japonica | reverse complement strand
AGGAAGTTAAGATCACAGCTTGTTAGGTTACACCCTTTGCAGTAACTAATAAATCTGCCACCCCGAAGTGCTACAGCTGTCAATAAACTCCTATACATACAGTAGCAAAGCAAGTAGCTCTGAACATTAAAAGGCCCGTGTTACTTCTTTCCGCCTCTGTCCGCCCACTCAGCCACACATTTAAACCAAGATAAACACACACACAATTTATGAACAGCTGCGTGGGTTCATGACCCATGACAAGTGGAGAAGATAAGGGCCAAAGAACTTCAAAGGAAAGTCTGAAAGATCCCACAAAATGTACAACTTTGTCAGTATTCTTCCACAACCAAAAAAAAAATGAATTGGGGTTTTTTCCAGAATTCTATGCCTAACTTGCATAACGTAAAAATACAACTAGTACACGTTTTACACTCACCATATACTCCCTTGTCAAGAAGCTGTATGAACTTGTCGATGGCAGCTAGCATCTCCTCCCTGGTGAGATCCAGAAGGGACACTACTCTGAAGCCAAGCTGCTGTAGGAGGTTGGCCAGCTCATGTACATCCATCGTTGGGGCCATTAATCCGGGATGGTGGTGGTAATTGAGATTGCCAATAAGTAGAGCTACTTTGTCAGTGGCTAAAATAAAGAAGAGACGTAGAATTCTAATTATAGTAACACGAGGAAATACCAATACAAAACGGTTTCCTCTCCAACGACATGACAGATGACGTGGATTCTAAAAATAGTGGACAATTTCTTTCTTTCCATAGAACTATACCTGTTGGTGTAGGAGAAGGAATCTTCTCAGGTGGGACTACAGAACACGAAAAAAGAGAAGATAGGCCAATGATTAAAAAAAAATAGATCTTAAACATTTTGATACTGTCTCAGGGGCTTTGCAGAGCGTGCTCATTTAACACATAGTTCTATTACTTTAGATACCACAACAAGCTAAAAAGGGATCAAGGGATCAAGCAACTAGTTTCACTTTACATCATTTTCCTGTTGTTGTCTACGGTTGTGACTGACTACTGTTTGGAGACTATCAACTTCCTTTTTAGTATGTAGAAATGGGAAAGTACCTCTACTCCACCACTCAGCAGAGTGGAAAAAACTTAGTGCCTAAGTGCTAAATCAGTGGAATCACTGGGAAGTATTGTGAAGAAATCATTAATGGCATGGAAGGAGAAATAGTGGAAAATACAACAAAATTCTTAAAAAAATAAACTTTTCCTATGACATGGATTAGAAACTACAGTTGATAAAACGTGGTGTGGAATTATTCAAGTCATGTGGGATATGTTATGTAGTTTATGAAAGCAAAAGCCTATTACTTTGACTTACCTATATCGACGTCAACCGGTAATGTCCATCTCTCTTCTACCACATTGGACACTGAGCACAGGTATGATCCTCCATGGTCTGTCGTTGTGTGGTCTATCTACATGCAACACAAAAGATCACATTCACATCATTGTTCGTCTTCCGTCTGGCTATGCACGTGCGCATTGGATTACTCGACTGCAAATCAAAACTTTTGTAAAATATTAACCGCATTTTCTAAATCTATCACGGCGGTTATATTACCGGCGAAGGCCAGTTGACTCTTGGCCAGTTGAGTTTCATACTAAACGCAGACAGTGTAAACACTCTGCTATCAGTGCCGAGGTAAATAAACACTGGTCTCTCCTCCATACCTGCAGGGTCTCACACGTCTTGTCCTGCAGTTGCTGTCCATTTCTGTACCACTGAAAATGTGGAGACGGGATGCCAAAGGCAGCACAGCGGAGAGTAAGTTTCTCTCCCTGTTGGACTGTCTGGGATTTAGGGTTGACTGCGATATGGAGCTCGCCCTGCCATAGTCCTGGCAGACCTGGGAACGTTGGGAAAGAAAGCTATAAACCTGTAGCAATAGGCTGACATTAAGTCACATTATTTAAAACTAACAGACCATATTGCAGATTTGCTCACTACGTTAGAATGGACTCTAACAATTACGCAATTTACACAGTCACACATAGCAAAACACCACATTGCTATTCCAGTAGTAATAGCAGACCGACATATTTCATACCTGACTTATCAATGTCCAGTACCTTCACCTTGACCCAGTCACTGAACACACAGTTACAGAACTGGTCATTCACCCGACACACATAGAGCTGGGTTTTCTGAGCTTTGACGGTCAGGTCTGCTTGAGTGGCACCAGACACCTTGAAAACAGTTGGCATTATTAGTTAATAAGATAGATAAAACCAAGTTAATAGTGTTTTAGGTAAAAGGAAAAAAACAGTTTATTGGTCATTTTGAGATTGTAGCAAAGATTTTCACTACATAACTTTCCCCTCATTTCAGATTGTAATTAACAACCACATACCTCCTGTTCATCAGCAGTAAACCACTGATAATTCAGGATTCCTGTACCTTCAGCACGGACATTCAGAGTCACCTTATAGTTGAGTGGTACACAAACCGAAACAGGATGGCGAACTATGACAATTTCTGAAACAAAAATGAGAATTTATGTCATCTGAAATCATATTGTGCTGTGAAACACATTTCTTTATTATGTTTTTTTCAAAAGTTAACACATGGAAATGTTATGTAGCTACATACCTTTGATCATTATTCGAAATATTTTGGAGCGGTATTCAGTCATAACTGCATTGTAAGCTCAGTCCTGCAAAATATCAGCATTAGTCAGCGTGGCCATAATTGTATTTTTGTGGGAAATTTCAATGAATGAGCTATAAAAAGTCATAGGATATGCATAGTAACAAAAGTACACAAATATATATTCAAACATATATTTTATAATCACTTCCTATTATTGTATACATGACCACCCAAAAAGGGAATAGTGTTTTCCAGGGAACTAAACACTGTACACCACCGTACAACCAAACAATGTACATCTACGACAGGACTTACAATTAAATAAATGTAACTAAATAAATAAATAAATAAATAAATAAATAAATAAATAAATAAATAAATAAGTAAGTAAGTTTCACGGAGTGACGACTAACGTGAATGGGCCACGTTCAGCGTGTACTTTTACATTCTTATTCCTATTTCTATTGTTGTTATAGGCTAGTTGTACCAATAAAAAAAGTGTCCATATTTAGAAAAAACAAAATTAGAAAAGACAGAATCAACAATCAAAGTGACCATAAAATCCTGCTGTTTAGTACATACCTGTCCTAAAGCTATGTTCAGTGGCGGTCGTAACTCGGACTGACGGAGAATGTCGCGGAGAATGTTTTCCTCTTGACAATCTTCACAATTTAATCTACATCAAACTATTCTTGCCCTGACATCCCTTTCCCGGAACAACAAAGCACATACCCACATTACCACTAACCTCCTAATATTGGAGCTTATGTAGGCTATTCAGAAACTATAATATGAATAACGCGTAGTTTCATCTAAAACTGTGATCTATTTTATCATAAAGTTCAGTTTATGTCATAACAGGCCAAGCCATAGAACAGTCAAACATTTAGTGCTATGAATAAACGGATGGAATTTAAGTTTGTGGAGCCAGACTATGTGTATTACGGTAATGAGTAGGCTTGGTTCACTTCGTCATTTCTCCAGGTACAACCTGGTTCCCAGAGACGTGCATCATGTTTAGCCCGGGACTAAAATGCCCTTTTCAACTGGAATAACTCAAGGCATAGCTAAAAAGGTCACAGACACGGATAGAACGTCTCAAGATTTAACCTGGTCTGGAATAAATTAAACAGATTGTATTATACAGTCTACTCTAGGACTAAATGAGGCCTTAAATTTAGCCTTCAATGTGTTATGTGATTGAATTACTTTATATCACTCCATTGAAACAACCCAAAATACACACAGATCTAAGTCCATTTCAGGGTTTTGAAGAAATTGTCCACCTCTGAGTTTGATTAGCCTTGACTAACCTGACTTTTAGACATAATCTTTGCTTGGTTTATGTCTGGGAATAATGAAGCACTGCTCACAATTGCCCAACATGTGTTTATCGGACATGGCTCACATATCATGTATAGTTTGATCCCTTGTTTTCTTGATTACATATTTACACTATCAGAATTTGCAAAAATGTTATATATGTAAAGTTAATTAAGCCCACTTATGCTTATCCATTCACATTGCAAGCACATATGCCTACTGATAACAGCTAAAAAGCTCAAAGGGAAAAACTTCTTTAGATTATTTTTTGTTATGTTATGTTATGTTATGTTATGTTATGTTATGTTATGTTATGTTATGTTATGTTTTATTTAAAGTTGTGGTCCATAGAGTGGTGTGCATTTTTCAAAGGAGAGTGAATTGAACCAGGTTTGGTCTAATTAGTGTGAAGTCACAATTGAGTTGCTTTGTTTTGACCATGTGTTGCAATATCAAGTTAGGGGGCTGTCCTTAGCAACTGTTGAGCAAAGCGTAGGACAGAGAGCATATGTCATCATCAGCTACATGTGAACCATGTTCAACAATTGTGTCTTGCAAATCCACCTCTAACCAATTGCAATGTTGTGCCAACATATGACACGCTTTAAGCATAAGAAACATAAGCGCTAGCAAGTCAAGCAATGGGATCTTTACAACATGGCCACGGATCAAGTGACCAATTTTTAGAAGTACACTCTGACTCAAAGCTTTTTTTCTACTCTATATTTTTACTCGACTTAATATTATTCTAGCTTTTAGGCTTCTTTTCTAAGTGTAACGGCTAGTTTCGGAAAATGTGATGTGCGACTTGCACCTATTTGTGGGCCTGCTATAAATAGGGCCCTGCTGGCAACACATGCATGTCTGTGATTGACAATTGCAGAGACTTGCCTCTGAGACTCAGGCTCTGGAACATAGAACACATCTCAATGGTAAGTTGGCAAATTTACAATCTTTTATTTTACCAAAATAATGCCTGAATTCTATGTGTACATCTTAGAGGTAAATGGAATGTCCTAGGGTTATGTTTGACCTCTGACAGCCCCTCAACAGCCTGATAGCTGATCCTATTTATAACTAGCGCCAATGTAAGTGCTTTGCTTGGTCAGACAGGACCAGCATTAACTCTGACAGTGTTTTTGAGATGTGTAGCAGCTACGATCCAAAACCTTTTTTTAATAACTGCAAAGGTTTAATGGTGTTCTTAGCTCTCTGATGTCCTTTCTCTTTGTTTTCTCAGTTGCTTTTCAGGGATAAAACACTTCAACTCTGAACTGGGGCATTGGACCTTGACAAGCTGTGAAGTTTTCTGTGGATAATTTTCTTTTTTTCTTTTGAAGTAACTTTTTTTTGTGTGAATTGCTTAAGTGGACAATGACTTCCAGAAGGCCAATGACTCGTTCTTACTCCGGCAACGGGAGGACAAGTAGCTTCAGTGAAGAGGAGGGCAGCTCTTCCAATGGTCGTTCAGAGAGCCGCAACACTTACCTCTCTAATGTCAGGCCTGAAAACAGGTAAACATCTTCCTCTATACTCCACATTTACTGCAGAGCCCACAGAGCGTTGCCTCTTATGAAATGGATTCATATTAAATGATATCTGTTTAGTGTCCAAGAAAAATCCCCTATGGCAAGCAGAGCAAATTGTAGATCAGGAAATATTTTTTTGTTTCGTTAGTTAGTTGGATATACAAAACCATTCAATTACAATTTATTTTTCATGTCTACAGGTGGTCAGAACATCACAAAAATAAGGCAATAACCACATAGATGTCGTTATTAAAGTGTGAGGTAAAAAGGATGTTGAAGCCAGTCACACAATACAGTCTCTATCACCATAATAGTTTAGTTCATAGCAATGGGGACCAACAATGGTAATAAATCACACAGGTTTGCTCCAGAGGCTATTATGAGGCTATTATGAGCAGGAATGTAAAAGATATAGTATTATTTTTCACGTAAGAGGGGGAAATTCATTAAAATCTATTGTATCTCACAAGTGAAGTTGGGTTCCATGTCAGCAAATCTCAAACAATTATTTACATTAACTGATGAGTTCCCTTCATTTGCCTCCTTTTTGAATAGCTATTCAAGGTATTCTCACTACAGGCCAACGAGGTAATCCATATTTTTAAAACATTCCTCCCAACTAACATCTTAACCACACATCCCGGTTTACCCCAGGAATGAACACTACACACGTTTTAATAACGATGTAAGTGATCTTGTCAAATGTTGAGGTTATTTTTACAGATCCATATTGACTTCAATATTAGATGGTCAATTTGGGATTGTGTGATGTCTCACTTTTTTCATAACTATGTCAACTTTTCACCCACTCAGGAAAACGTAATTTCAGTTGATCTTCACTACCATTACTTTTCATTAACCTTCTTTTCCTCTTAATCATAACTGAATAAGCAAGTATTTGGAATGTATCGCACAGAGGCAACGGTGTCATTCAAATGACGCTGAACTGACAAATATTGTTTTCGCCATTTGAAAGTGACAACATGTGAGCGAAGAGCGATCTCTAAAGCGACAATGCTTCTCTCCAGGAGCACATTATGCAGCGTTATGGCTCAGCTGACAGAGGACGTACAGCCGTCCTTTGAGACCACTTTGAAATCCAAGGCGGTGTCAGAAAACTGCAATGTGAAGTTCACCTGTGTGGTATCAGGTAGGCCTACACTGAACCATGGGAAAGTTCCCGTGCGTGCCTCTGCTTGCTGTCTGTTGGCGTGATGGAATTTCGGGTTATCTGTGGTCACAGTATTAAACAGGATGTGGGTAAGAAATTGATTTAGAAGATAGGTAATCATTAGCAATTAATCAACTATAAGATTTCATCAGAACAATGCAGTGCTTTATTTCTCATGACGTGGTATTTTGGTAGTTTGACCAAACCACTAGGTACAGCATGACGAGGCAGTCGTCTTGCATCAGTGTAATGATGTTGCAAATGCACGTTTAAGCAGGTTTTACGAGTTGTTGCCTTTTCAAACGCAGGCGCAGATTTTCCAGTACACAGTCACCACAACAGCAGATCTCTGGTCTTAAACATCCCAAACATGATGCAACACCCTGAAACACTCCCCAAACCCATTTCATGATGGTTTTTTTGTAGGTTTTTTTTTTTGCTTACATACCAGAGGATCTTTTAGCATACAGTTTGCCTTAAATCAAGTGCCATAAGAACCATTTCACTGTATTTAATACTACCTGATTCACTATACCATGAACTCTGGCTCTAGTAGTGTAACTTTCGTTGCCTACAGGTATTTGGCTGTTCATATTATTTTATTCATGTCTATAGGTTACCCTACTCCAGAACTGACCTGGTATAAAGATGACATGGAGATGGACCGTTACTGTGGACTTCCAAAATATGAGATTCGTCGCAATGGAAAAACCCACACCCTCCATATTTACAAGTATGTGAGATGATTAATGTGTCCTTCAAGAATCATTTATTATGTATAAATTAAAATATTAAGGATAAAACATTTATAAATGTAATGTTTTGCATGTTGATGCTTGTGGTAACATGTTATCTATCAGAACCATATTACGTTTGTCAAAGGTTTATAAGCCTTTCCTTTTTCAGCTGCACACTGGACGATGCAGCGATCTATCAGGCCTCAGCCAAGAACAGTAAGGGCATCGTCTCCTGCTCGGGGGTTTTGGAGGTTGGCACCATGAACGAGTACAAGATCCATCAGAGGTTCTTTGCCAAACTGAAGCAGAAAGCGGAGAACAAAAAGAAGGAATTAGAGGACAGCAAGAAGAAGGGCAAAGAGAACATTCAGCAGGAGAAAATGCGTCCAAGCCCCGAACGTTCGCAACGGAAGAGGCCCGTCCCGCCGCTGAAGGAGAACCCAGTTGTCCAGGAGCCTGAGGCCATGGAGCAGCTGGGGGCTGCTGCTCTAGAACCCAATGGGGTCAGTACTGAAGTCAGGGAAACAGCCCCTGTGACGTCCACGGAGAATGACGTAGACTCTCCGACTAAGAAGGCCAAAAAGAAAATAAAGCTCTCCAACGGTGTAGATGCTAGCGGCCACGCTAGCAGAGGCCAGACGATGGGAAACGGGGGTGAAAACTCTTACGACGGAGGGATTGGTTTGGCGCAGTTTCTGGCAGAGACTCTCCATTCCCAGGCCGTTGAGGAGAAACCCGGCTCGCTGCGAGTGGAGAGACCTGCGGAGATGGACACGTCTGCGGCAGATGCCGGAAAAGAAGAAGGGGCGCAAGAGGCAAAGTGGAAAGAGCGAGAAGAAAGAGGACGAGAGCAAGCGCTGGCAGAAGAGCGCGAAAGAGAGAAAAGAACGGAGCAAGAGTTAGCCACCGAGAGAGAGAGAGGAACAGAGTTGTCGCATAAGATAGTCCACTCCAAACATGCCTCAGATGTCAAACATCTCAACAAGGCTCATAAGGATCATGACCACCATAACATCCAGGCCTCCATCTCCTCTGTGCTCCACACGGTCAAAGACTTCTTTTTTGGAAAGAGCAAGAAAGGCTCTCATGATCACAGAGAGAACGAGGAGGGGGAGTTTTATAACCCAGATGATCACGTTCAACTGGATCACAGTCCCCCTGAACCGCAAACACCACCACTATTTCGACTGCAACCAGAGCATAATCCAGAGGTCAACAAACTCATGATAGAAGCCATTGCACCAACGGAGTTGGCTAAAGCTAAGGAGCCTTCGTTAACCGGGGTTACAGAACAATCGGCGTCACCGACACCGTACGGACACGAAGTTAGTGTTTTACGCACAGAAGATTTACCAGAACCGCCACTTGAAAGCGTGACTGATTCCATCAAGCCAGGGGATGAGGACGCCGATGACGCAGTGGAGGCCATGGAAACGTCTGCGGAGGTAGACGGCAGCATTACAGGCAAAGCCACTGAGGTGAGGTGTCGCTTGTTGATCATTTAGCGCCGCAGTCACTTGAGTTATTTATAGACATTTGTGTGACATGTGACGTGAGATAAGCTACATCAGGTCCACAGCCGAAAGTTCTGCAAACTGAACCGCATTAGGAAACAAGTCGTTCCATCTAGTTATACAAACAAATTGTGGTAGATAACACAAAATAAATACAGCCAAAGACTAATAGCAACAATATTGTTGTTTATTAAAAGTGTAGGACAGTCAGAACATAGTGTCATAAATAAATTAGCACTGAATGGCAATTCGCCAAGTGAGTCAGTCTGGCTCTGTTACACTGTCTTGACATGTGAGAGTCAGTATCACTCGAGAGCAACGTCCCAAACAAGATAGCGGGGAAAATAAATAACTATACCAACACTAACAGGGCAACTTTCACTGAATATACCACAGAGATGTGGGTATTGCGTGTCTAACACTGACATCTACTGAGCATATCGTAAGTTAGAATGAAGAAATCCAAATGGAAATTGCGACATGAGCACTATTGAGTCAGAGGTAATGATGAAACCTGAATGGCGGAAGTGGATATCCCATTGAAAACAGTGACAGAAGAGTGTTGGGTATATAGAAGATAGTAGATTAATGAGGCGGGTCTCAGCATGAAAGGAGGACCTCTTCACATTGGACACATTCCTTGCTGCCCTGTATCTTAAAATAAACGTTTCTCATCTAGAGTGGAGGGAGGAAGACTTTCCATTAGCAGAGTGAGTTGGCAGCGCCTCTGCCATCTCACTGTTGAACTCTGAGGACTATTTGATCTGTTTCATGTGTGAGACATAAGGGCTGTCGTGTTATGCTCATTAAAAAGTATACGCCTCTACAGTAAGAAAGCTCGTATATATTCCTTTTGGTCCGTGTTAAATTTGATCATGTGACAGTGAGTGCACTCCATCATGTATTAACACCCCTGGGTAATTAAAATGGTGATCACTTCCTTCCCTATTGTAAAGTGATGTGGCAGAACGTCTCTTTGAAATAAGATACATTTGTGTTTCTTTATGCCAGACATCACACAGATTAGATTAGATTGTAAAAGACAGGTTGTAAAATCAGGTTTTAAAGTAAAATAATAACCATTAGTCTGAATCCCTTGGGAAAGCAGCTTTTGTGAATTAGTGAAACATTTTTATGACCAAAATACACTGAAATGATTTGATAAATTAGGTGCTAAGTTATAATTTTTATTTTTTTATTTTTTTATTTATCCTTTATTTAGCCATGAAGGTCCCATTGAGATACAGGATCTCTTCTTCCAGTGTGTCCTGGTCAAGACGGCAGCATAAGCAGTTTCACGTAAAAACAATTTCACATGATAGAACACATACAAGCTACAATACATACAAGCTACACAAAGGAAAGACTAAAAGAAGAGAGGCATACAGGCCATACCATCGATATCCATAACACAGTCCGCCTCAGGTCAAGGATTATGTAAAATAGCAATGTGTTTCCTTCAGGGCAGTTTGTAAAAGACCTTTAAAGGTATTCAAAGAAGGAAGTGCTGCTAAGGTAGTGGTATTTTACAGCTCATTCCACGCTCAAGGTGCAAAAAAGGAGAAAGCAGTTTTACCAAGCTCTGGGTGTGTGAACCTGCACTTGTTACAAAATTCTTTTTAGTAAGGATGAAGTTGCATGCATGTAAATCACATCACCATAATCTAATATAGATAGAAATGAGCTTTGCACAATTCTTTCTGACTTCAAATGGAAAGCATTCTTTTAAACGAAAAAAACAACTCCAGTTTAGGCCTAAGCTTTTTCAATAGATTATCAATATGTACATTAAACGCCAGCTTTTCATCAAGCGATATGCCTAGGTATTTGTAAGTAATGACTCTTTCTATGCATATACCTTCTAATGTCAAGATAGTGGCATCAGCTACTTTAGAGAGGGAATGAGTGAAGGTCTTTTTTGAAATTAGGGCCAGTTTTAATTTTAACAGTGAAAGCTACAGTGATTGAAAAGCATCCCGCAAGAGCTCTATGGCTTGATTCACTGTATAAATGATTGTGTCATCAGCGTACAAAGGTAGCTGAATTTGTTCCATGGCCTAAGTAATTTATAAAAATAGAAAATAAGATAGTGGCTAAAATAGATCCTTGAGGGACACCTTTGTTTATTGTAAGTGAGGCTAAGGTATAGTTTTCTACCAAGACACACTGAGTTCTTTTGGATAGATAGTTCTTAAACCAATTCAGAGCCATTTCATTAACGCCTATAGAGCTAAGTCTCTGTAATAGCAATTTGTGATGTACAAAGTCGAACGCTTAGACAAATCAACAAATAGAGCTGCAGACTGCTGTTTACTATCTAAAGAATTGATGATATCAAACTAGCATAGCTGCTGTTGTAGTACTATGGCCTGATCTAAAGCCTGACTGAGATTCACTGAGAATATTATTATCAGATAAAAACTGTTTTAATAGGTCATTTACAAAAGATTCAAATTCTTCGGCCATAACAGACAGTAATTATTCAAGTCAGAAGGGTCTCCACCCTTTAATAAAGGGAGAACCATAGCTGATTTCCAGGTACTGGGTATGATTTTGGAGCATAAAATGAGATTAAAAACAAGCAATAGGCTCTGCAATAATATCTGCAGCAATTTCTAGAAAGTAAGGCTCTATCTTATCAGGTCCTGAAGATTTTCTACAATCTAGGCTTAATAGAGCTTTGTGAACTTGTGCGGTTAAGATAGAAGTAAAAGTGAAACATTGAGCTGGGCAACATGGGACAGCCTCAGAGTTTCCTTTTGCAACATGTACCCATTACTGGGATCAAAGATTGAACCAGCAGAAATAAAATTAAAAAAAAGGTTCTACCCTTGACCAACATTGCAGACACCGTCAATAGTCATTTTATTTCTGCTGGTTCAATCTTTGATTCCATGTTATAGTTATATAGTCACATGTAAGATGATCTCAGTGTTTTAACTCAATTCAAAACATATATTTTGAGTGAGCATGAAAGATTTAAATAAATCAAACCTAATATAATCCCAAATTATTTCATGTCAGTCTATGAATTGTGTTGTTCAGATGCTCTAATAGCTAGTAAAGCAGTTATAGGTTAAAAGCTGAAACTACTGAAGTGGTTGACTTTGATAAATTCAGCAAGTCAGTTGATTTACAGTAAATTTCGCAGTTTGTGATCATTCACATCCGCAGTCTTTCTTGCTGCACACTGATTGTGTTGGATTAGGAAAACATAAGGAAGGAACTGTCTCCAGTTTGCTCAACCGCTCTGCACCTGCAGAACAACGTTTTTTTGGTAGCTTTCTACATAATGTGGAACTACAACTCTCCCTTTCCTATTGCGGTGGATTAGTGCTAGCCTTTATGGTTAATCGAGTCATTAATCAAGCAGTGTTTGTTCACCAGATCGCGACTTCTGTTAAAACAAGATGCAGTTCTGATTATAGCTCCATTTTTAGACCGAACGTGACACCAGTTCCCTTCCATCAAAAGCTGCAACTTCTTTTCCTTGGTGGTCCCTCCTGTCCAAACATGTTGTCACAAGGCTGCACGTGGTTTTCATGTGCAAATATTTATTGACGCGAGTAGTAAAACAAAGCCAACAGAGAGAATGCATTACAAATTAGAAAACATGCTTTATCAATACTTTATCTGTTAGTTTATCTTCGTCTGTAGTACAACTACTGGAAACAACTCAGTATTATGCATACTTTATTTGAATATATTGTTTGAGCTCAAGAATATTATAATCGATTTTTACTTGCAGTGGTAAAAAACAAAAAAAAACAGTTGTGTGCTTTTTCGCTCAATGAAAACGTAATTTCCTGGACACGTGCACCATAAATGAGTTGAGTGTGAATCATGCATGTGGGATGAGTTTATGGTCCCTTGCCAAGAGACAAGAAGTCGTCATAGCCCGTTTAGTTTTATGTGTAAACAACATACCTGTTTCAAACATGTGGGAATTACCCAGCCCAGGTTTTCACACAAGGAGTATATCAGTACTTTAGACCTTCCTTTGCAATTAATTTATTCAAACAGGGTTTTGCTGATCAGTTATCTGTTTACACCGATGTGTAAACACTTGGTTTCAACAATGTTGCACGTGATATGGAGTTCTTGAAACAAGATGACAGGTCATAAAACACAAAATATATTGGTGTGTGTGTGTGTGTGTGTGTGTTTCCTCAAACCTTCTTGCAGTAGTTTGAGATTTCTTAGCTGTATCAACAGACTGACTACACTTCTCTCTCTCTGATATAACGCTACACTGCAACATATGGCTTGTCAGAATTTGCGTCAGTGTTCGTTTTGTGATGATTTATGATGGAACACCTTTCCTCAGTCTAAAAGTATCACAGTGTCATAAAGCCAAAGGTCACGAGTAATCCTTAGTCACATGGTAAGCCATAACAATAACAAACCTAATAACTGTGGCACCTAATTAATTTGTTTCAATATATTGTTAGGCCACTGTACCAACAACAGATTAAATTGATTTAATTATGTTTACATGCATACAAATAAACCCCCACTGCACAAATAATGGTACGTTTCACAGAGTCAGATATAAAAAATTAAAAAAAAAAACTGAGCGATGCAGCCGTGAATGTGATTTAGCACTTAAACGTTGTGTTTATTTCCCCCTCAGGCTAAAGAAAGGGATTCTGAGGCCGGGGATTTACCCCAGCAAGAGCCGACTGTCCCGGTAGTCTTGCTGGAGCCCGCGACAGACGAAACCCAGCGTTCACCAACGAGAGATCTATCTGGCAGGCCGCAGACCCGAGCCTCTGGCGAGGACGCGCGGTCCCCCGCGTCCAGCTGCAGTTCGGGAGATAGCCGGGCTCCTCCTAACAGCGTTATCTCAACAACGGACAGCCAGGCCCTTGATGAAGTACCTAGCGAAACTTTGCAAGAGATAAGGATGGGGAACGAAACTGAGCTCGACACAAGAGAGAATCCTTCTCCTAATACGCCGCGGAGGGAGGAGAAAGCTGAAGTGAAATCAGAGATAGAGCCGCGTCCACAAATAAACGCCTCTGAGGTTAATGAAGCGTCTTCTCTGGAAGAGAGAATAGAGTCACGTGATTCTGAAACGCCACATCAGGTGCCTGTCATTTTGATAATGGATGAAAACGTAACGGTAACAGACGGCGCAGAAAGTGATCATTTAAAAGAGACGGAACGTACTTCGCCCTTTCAGGAAATTAATGTCGAATTCCCTGCCACCGTAGCTCCAGCCAGTTCTGAGAACGGCGACCCAGAAGTACTACAAGAAAGAAATGAGGGAAGTGTATTGAACGAAGGGTTTACTTCTGCTTCAGAGACAAAATTGGAAGTGAACTCGTTGAACCCGACAACACAAGAGCAGGCGTTTTCAAAAGCCGCGAGCGCTGAAGAACCGAGCGAGCTCTTACCGAGAAACGAGGTGCGGACCGTCGCTATTGAGAGAGAGTTTGAAATGGAGAAAGGAAGCACGACTCAGATGAAAGTCGGAGAGTTGGATGAATTAAATAGCCATTCAGACGCGAGCAAGGCAGAGAATGCCAGCGTATCTGAAGAACCCATTAAGGCGGCAAATCCAGATGCCAGTGAGAGACACTCGGGGGGGCCTGTAGAGAATGTTCCAGAAATCCAAAATTTCAATTCTCTTATTGTAGACATCCCAGATATCAAACTAACTGTGCCAGAAGTGAGGCTAAATGAACAAATGATAATACCAAACACTGAAGTAATGCAGTCTGAGGTGAAAGAACCCAGCATGTCTGGTTCTCCGGTGACTGAAGGCATACCCACACAGACAAGTGTGCTGAATCATGATAATCTCCCATCGGCGGAAAAAACACAGGAAGTTGCACAACTAGATGACAAGGAAAAAATGCATAACGGTGAGCAACCGTTTAATAAAACCAGTGAACGTCCCCCTCAGATGGACTATGCATCAATTCCTGTTATAAATGTATCATGTACTGATGACAATGTATCTGTAAAGCACCCTGTCTTAGATACACCACAACCAGATGAAGCGCCCATAGTGCCTTTGTTTGTGGTGCCGCCTATCTCGGTCATTTGTGATGATAGCACACCTGAAAACAAACTGTCCACTCAGAATGAGTGTGCAGGAAGAGATTCTTCTGCTCCGACACTAAGGGGTGAAAAAGGGGATCTTGAAGGTAATATTACCATTGAGTCTGAAAAAACCCATAATAACAAGCAGAACATAGAAGCAGTGACAAAGAGTACAGTAGAAAACACGCCTTCCGTATTATCTGAAGCTCTAAGGCCAACAGAGGTAATAACCAACGTGCTCTCACTGGGTAAAACGTCAGAAGACGTAGCCGCTGAAACTTTAAAGATTAAACCCCTAAAGAAGGCCAGGACAGAGTCTGATATAACTGTTGAGGAACGGCAGATAGACAAACCCACTGTAGAAAGACTGGACTTAAACACCCCAGCGCTTCCGCCCCTGAGTCCCGCTAGTCTCCGCAAGTTTGTGTCCAAACCCGCTCCGGCTTCAGACGTCCCCGCCATCACCGTCGGTGACTCTCAAAACGAGAAAACGGGAGAGGAAATGAGCGGAGGGTCGACGCCGACGTCCTCCCTCTCTTGCGAGAGCAGCCCCCGCTTGAAGCGGAGGGACAGCCTGTCGCTCATCCGATCCGCTACGCCGGAGGAGTTGGCCTCCGGGGCCCGCCGCAAGATCTTCATCCCTAAAGCGAAAGGAGAGGACGGGGAGGGAGGAGGAGGGTTTGGCGCCGGAGCCCTAGACGCTCAAGGCAAGAAGGAGACCCCTTACATGTCACCCAGCCAGGCCCGCAGGGCAGCATTGCTACAGGCTCCCACAGCACCAGGCACTCCACCAATGGAGAGGCGCTCCCCTCTGCTGAGTCGCCGAAAGGCCACCTTGGAGGTGCCAAAGGTCGTGGAAGAGACCTCCACAGAGGAGACAGCCAGCACCAAGCCAGAGGACAAACCTGCTGAGAAGCTAGACCCATTCAAAGGTAAAAATAGAAATAAAAATATCCATCACACAATTTGAATTTCAATTGATTACTAGTTTGACGGCTGTCTGTAGTTTCACAGAATTCTTTGACTTTTTTTGCTAATCAACAATAGACATTTGTACATACGTCTGGGAAACAGGCGTGCGCTGTCAAAGTTCATAGACATGGAAGGCTGATCAGTATAGCGGAACTTTAGGAAGTGGAAACATTAGAACGTCTTCACTCTCCAGTACAGTATATATTTACCTTGTGCTCCCCGTCGGGCCTCCCTCTGTCACGCACCACTAGCTCCTCAGGTTATCCGCAAGATCAGGGGAGAGCCCTTCCCGGATGCCTCCGGACACCTGAAGCTGTGGTGCCAGTTCTTCAACGTGCTCAGCGACTCCACCATCAAGTGGTACAGAGATGAAGAGGAAATACTAGAGGTGAAAAAAAGGTAGAGTCACGTTCAATCCGCACAAGATCAATAGTACTATTATTACTGTAATTGTGCCGTACTGTAACGATCTGTAATACAGTCCATTAGCGAAATGACATAATCAGATCCTCTGTTGCCATCAATGTAAGGATTCCTAAAGTAATCGACACGACTTGGTTAAGCTGGACATCAAATGTGAAACAATAATGTAGCGAGGATGAACGGATTTTAACTCGGCCTCAGAGTGCATTCCATAGCCATGTCATTCTCTCATTTTCACTGCAGAGCTGTCCAGCTCATGTGACTGTGAACCCCACAGCTGTGACACAGAGAGGTGAAGCTCTGGCCAGACACAGACACTGTAAACCGAGACACTATTTCGCCATCTCTGGAAGGGGGGGGG
>OMKK01003894.1:22986-62772 GCA_900302305.1 Polymixia japonica | reverse complement strand
CATTTTCTTGATGGATATATATTGTTGAATGTAACTGACAGAGCAATGAGCATTGACAAGGAATAAGAGGCTTATAAAAATAAACTCTTTAACTATGGAATGCACGTGCTAATTGACATTCAAACACACGAGTGAGTTGACAAAAACAAGGAAAGCTACTGAAAGAGTTCCATATAGTTTACTGAATAGTTTAGAACTGACCCATGAACCATCGGATAAAGAAAAATCACTGAAAGCACAGGTTCAGGATTTTTAGAAGCCCGCTTACCACTAAGTTTTTTTGCCATTGTTGCAGTTTAAGGCAATTGGCTGCAGCCCTGTTTGGGCAATTGGCAATAAAGTAAACATTTTATTCCACTGCTAGAGTACAGTAAGTCATTCGTAACCAAACCATCAAAACCAAATACAGGTCCTGGCCAGCAATTGTAGGCAAATGAAGCAATTGTGTTGGCTTTGTGTTAAGGGGAGTATTGTTAAACAATTGGAAAACAGGAAAAATTGTCATAAAATCTTTTTGGATTTTCATAATGAAATCTTGGCTGGGGATCAATAAGAGGCGTCCAAAAATTCCAGTAACCACTCTAAAAGTTGAATTGCTGTCAAACAAATAGAATTTGATTGCATATATAGTTTAAGTCATTTATGGGAAAACAACCCAAATTCAATGAGAAGCTGTTGGTTTGTAATGAGATAGCAGATATTGAAGATAATGACGAAAACAGTTGAGACATGGTGTGACACAAACAAATATCAACACTGTCTGGTATTATAAGCATGTGTATATACATTTTGACTATGAATGAAAGATGGTGTGAAAAAATGTGTGAATGAGTGAGTGCATGAGCGAGTGAGCAAGTAACTGAGTGAACAACAGCAATAAATGTGTGTGTTTACAATGTGCATTGGTCAATTGATATGCTCAGTGTCAGCTGATTTTGTAAAATAAAAGTGTCAAACATTTCCGTCCCAGGATGATACACATTTGCTTTGGAATTCTTCAAAAAGTATAATTTAAGGTTGTATGAATTATTATCAATGACAAAAAAGAAAAGTAATACAATTTTTATTTTATTAAAACCTTTTCATTAATCAGAATGTCTATTTCTGAATATTTCAGAAGATGGTAATATATTTATTGTTATGCCCTTATTCTTTGACTTTGACTAAAAGGCAATATCTATATTAATGTAATATTATTGTCTTTATTCAAACTCAAGAAAATCATTGAGGGCTGGCCCTCCTTTACAACGATGTCCAGTAACAGTTTAAAATGTCTTAAAAATATACAAAATAATAAAAGATACAAGATACAAAAAAAACAAATCAATTAAAACAGGTACAAACAGAAGCTAAATGGTTTGTGATCATAGATTTAAATTGACCAAGGATTACCAAAGTTTTAATTTTTAAAGAGTTCCAGGTGGTTCCAAGCTCAGCACAAACTCGAGGGACTTGCAGTGAAAGCCAGTCATTAGACTGAGTTCGATGTGGTCCAGAGGACCAATCTAGCATAGATGTGATATAAGATGGCAGCTTCCCAATAAGGGTCTTGCAGATAAACAAACACATATGCCTATCACATCTCTCAGACAGAGAAGACCACCCAACGTTTTCATACAGGATGCAATGATGAGTGCTGTAAACATTATCAGTAATAAACCTGAGGGCTGAATGATAAACAGCATCCAAGGGTTTAAGAGTAGAGGTAGAGGCAAGCCTATAAATCACATCACCATAATCCATAAGAGAAAGAAAAACAGCTTCAACAATCCTTTTCCTACAAAGCATAGGGAAGTTAGTTCTATTTCTATACAAAAAAAACAATTATTTGTTGTAATTTTTTGACAAGATTTCCTATATGAAATTTGAATGTGAATTTGTCATCTATCCAAATACCAAGGTATTTATATTCTGTAACGCTCTCAATAATGGATCCTTGTACAGTGGAAATATGAAAGTTTTACCTCTTGCGCTAGAGAATAACATATAGTTTCGTTTATATAAAAGACAACACGTTTTTTTAAAGGCATGTTGTCTATACATTTTCACATTTGACAGACGCATGAATGCATGGAAATACAACTGAATAATAACGATAAAAATATACACTGACTGATATGTACATTGATATGATTGAAAATCATGTCTCTGCTGGTGCTCCATTTCTAAAGACATTCATTTTGTCAAAGTATGGTCTACTTACAAACTGGCACATCAAATATACCGCAACATTTATTGAAGTAAATAGTGGCATTTGCGACTGTACTCCATGATCCGTCAAATGAAGGGGTCCCATTGTTTACAGTGCTGCAAGACAGAATTTACTTTAGAAAAGCCAAAACATACTTGTATCACCTGAAGTATCTTGTAGAATGTATATCAGGTGCTGGTCTGAAACCAGTTTGCCTCTAAAAGGATCATTTGTGTTACTTTCATAGAATGTTCAAATACCCTAAGAACCAGATGAAACTGGAATGCATGATTTGGTTCTATGGTAGTAGCCACACACATATCAGTACAGATTATACTAAATGAACAAGGTACAGGGGGCAGTGGCGACATGTTTCATATTTTGGGCAAAATCTCCATCATTCAATATAAACAAGCCATGCAAACCCTGCAACCACGACTAAATCAGCAGTCTTCTTAAATGACAAAGAATCTAATGTAGCACAGAGACTAAAAGAAATCCTCTGTTAGATCAAATTGAAAAGAGTTGTACCACAAAGGCATAAAAATCAGCATACAGACATCATTTGATCACAGACGCGCTTTGTAAGCTAAGCAAAGATTACCTTCCAAAGAGGTCGTCGCAGCATGTTTTAATGTCCATGTTAGTTGCATTGAAAGCAGGTGTCCTGAACACTGTCACACAGTCAAGTGGAGGGAAAACTAGGATCCCTGAGAAACAAAATGACAGCAACATGATTACGTACACAGTTACAGAGCATTAATAGAGCAACCTGCGCTACGCGATTCTATTGAAGCACCAATTGCCGTGAGATTTAGAAAAGTCATTTTAATAGTACTTACCTGCAATGCAAGCATTAATAAGAGATACACAAGTCCCTGTGAATAGGGCTCGTAACGCCATAGATGCGACATCACTTCTTCTGGATGGGCTTATAGAGGCTTTGATACAAGAAATACCTGTTAGGCAAAAACTATTCCCCAGATGGAGAGCATTCTATACTAAACGCAAGTATCCTCAGACAAGGAAAAATTATAAGGGCTGGTTCGATACTCACACAAGCCTCCAATCACAATGCCCAGTGAGCTGAAGTTTGCAAACCCACAAAGAGCATAAGTGCAGATGATTTCTGATCTGACCTGTAACAGACAAAACCAAGAGCACGTGAAGCATATGTTTAGCACAGGCACACCAACACGCTTGGACACTAGTACATTCGTTTTACTCACAGAGATCCATTGCCTTTCATCTCCAATAACTGGCTCAAGTCCATTGAGCCTGTTAGTCTTCAGTTCTGACAATTTCTCATAAGCCAGAAACTCGTTAAGGAAGAGCTTGGTGCCAATTAGCTCTGCCACAATAAAACAGTCATCATATGGTACCCCCATCATGAAGGCCACGGGCATAAACACATTAGAGCAGATCATCTGTGAGCACAAAAATAATTCTAAATTAAGAATAATGCTTATAAATAGTCATTATTATTATTATTACATCACACCACGAGCAAAATAAATCATCATTCAGTATAACATCACCAAACTTTCAAATTTCAATGATCTACAGTTCTTAAAACATACCTGGAATGAGATTGTAGGATAACCAACCATACCACCAAACCATCTCAAAGCGGCATTTATGAACTCCAGGATGGCGAGAAAGGCTATCAAGTTGGCAGCTATGTTAGCAACAAGACCAATTGATGCAGATGCCCCACTGCTAGCAGCCTCCAATATGTTCTGATCATCACTGTGGAGTTTACAACAAAACAACAACAAAGACAGCTTTATGAAGCACTTAACCCTGTAAAGCCTGAACCATGAAATAATTGCCAGAAAATTCTAGTTTTTTGAAACTGGAGTGTTTATTGAACCTTCTGACAAATTAAAAAAAATAAAAAATAAATAAATAAATATATCAATTTGCATATATGAGTTTTAATTTGTATCATTTTGCTACATCCGGAATTTTGGTGCAATTTATAAATAATTTATTTATAATTACATGTCTGATTGTATACATCAGGTTTTTCAGGAAAACAAATCTCACACTGATGTAGGTTTTGAGACCTCATATGATACACTTGGAGTTACAGGCTAATATAGCGAAACCGTAAAAAGGAACGAGAGGTGCTTAAGATCCACACATACCCGCACGCAACCTTAACCTGCTTGTCTGACTTGAACGGGCTCTCCTCTGTCTCTGGGTAAGACAGTTTGGAAATGGCCAAGGCACAAGGAGCAGCCATCACAGAGGCTGATATCAGAGAAGATGCGTCGATCTGTAAAGTGCGTAGAAATGGAATTCATATCAGTAGTATTCCGTGTGATATTAAGATTTGACTTCAAGCTTTAAGGTGCTGCGGTACTAATTCTTATACTGTGATGTAATGCACTTGTAATACGAGAGTACGGAGCAGCGTCAACTCACACCAAACGAGATGAATGCCCCCATTACACTGCCTGCAATGGTGGCAAACCCTCCAGTCATAACAGCATGGATCTCAGATTTAGTCATGTCTTTTAAATAGGGGCGAATCAGCAGAGGCGCCTCCGTCTAATGGAGAAAAACACGGTGAAGAATGAAGCAACTAAGCAGTATAACTCTAGATTTTTTTATTTTTTTATTATGTAGTAAATTATAATTTTTTATTTGTAGTCAATTCTATGAATGGCGGTTGCATGAGTCTCGTCTACAGAAGTTAATGCAATGTTATAAATCGAGCTTGTTCAATTTCAAACACTTTTTTTCGTCAGACTAGCCGTTAAGATAATGATATCAAGCCCAGTCCGAAATACCTGTCCGACAAATATGTTGCCTGCAACGCTCAAGGTCTCTGTGGGTGAAGTTCCCATCGTTATCTGCATAACCCATGAGATCTGTGTGGAGAACAACACATGGCTCTTAGTCATAATACGCCACAAAGTCGGAACGCCGTACACACCCACACCAAGCACACCATGCAGCTGGGTACAGGGTTTAACGTTTCCTGCTTTACCTTAAGGATGAGCCACTGCATTATCCCGAGAAAGTAAAGGACTGACATCACGCTGCTGAAGAACACGACGATGGGCAAAGCCTGAGGAAACAATCAAAAAACAACAACAACAAAAAAAAAACTCAAGACAAACACAGTTTGGATCGCTGACGATCATCTCAATTAAGAGAGAAAAGATTTCAAATGCAAAGAATTATTGTTCGCTCACTTGAAATGCGAAAATGTCTGCGATCAGGTCTCCAAAAACAAACTTTGATCCGGCTTTTGTGTAGTTGAGGAATATCTGAAATCATAATCAATAAAAGAAATATTAGGGTTACGTAATTTCTGATATTTCTGTCTGCATATTGTAGATTTATGAGAAACATTTATTCATTAATGTATGTTGTACAATAGCAACTTATGGGGGTAAAGCAAAAAGTGCACTTAGACGGTAGGCCATTGTAGATGGTGAGAAGTGAGTGCCAGAGTACACTGAGTGTATCACTGATAATGTTTGTTTGTCCATACTTCAGTTACTATATGGACCACCAATAAGATAATACCACCGATAATGTGCTAAAGTGGTACTAAAGATAAGCAGGAACGATCTATTCCAGTCAAAGAGTAATGACTTCTACTACATTTGAAACTCTTCCAACAATATTACCTGCACTTGAGTTCCAAGCCATTCGAAAGCTATAAGTCCTGGCTGTGTTCTTATAATAAAAAGGCCAAGGCAGAACTGCATGCCAAGACCCCAGAAGACACACTTCCATGACACCTAAAAGCATAAAAAAAATATGATAAATTCAAAACAAAAAGTTATTTTTTACTATACTTATTGCCAAAAATGCTAATTGCATAACAGGAAGTCTCCATAAAGATATGGGTCATTGCACAGAAGCACTTCTTGTAAGCCCCAAGGTAGGAGAGGCCAAATGACATCCAAAGTCTAGAGAAAACAGACTAGAGATAACTTGAGAGATAATAGCCAGACACGTGTCAACGCAGGTGTCGCAACAAGACTCATTCGTGCCTGTGAATGTGAGTAAGCAAGTGAGTAACTTAGTTTAAAACTCACCGCTGTCCTGTGTGCTGAGCAGATGAATATAAGCAGGACGAGTATGCAGACACCTCCGAATGGAATAAGCTGTTCGGGTTGTTTACTTGTGTCTATAACGAGCCAGACTACTAGCAGGACCACGACCACAACGATAAATACCCTACAGAGCACACGGCACATTCAGTAGGCATACTGGCACTCACGAACACATCCCTGCTCATTACCATGTGGACCCAATGCAGTCAAACAGTCTATGGCATCTACTTACCATTTTATCCAGTACATGTTAGATCTCAAACATCTTATCACGGGTCTAAAACATTGGCTGATGCTATCTCCCTTGTATTTCTTCAAAAGATCATAGGCTTTGGAGACAACTGCCAAACTGGTCAAGACTACAAGGGCAATGGCCCTCTGGAAATCCAATACACAGGCCGCAATGAAGTATGCCACATAACCTATATTGGATGAAACAGTGTTTTATCAAAAAATGAGCACAACATATGGATAGTAAACAATGTCCAATAAATCTTATAAAGTAGTTTTGAATTTACATAATGTTTAATTTGATAATTATCTGTATTGTCTGTGTTGCGTCATAAATTAAAAGACAAGTAAATTACACGTACAGGATGTCACCAGCCTGTACAACCAATTGGCTATGTGCACAAGCTCCACTACTTCCTGACAGGAAAACTGCATTTTTATTTCCTGTCCCATACTATTGGATCAACTGATTAAT
Organism: Polymixia japonica; assembly: GCA_900302305.1. Classification (NCBI taxonomy): domain Eukaryota; kingdom Metazoa; phylum Chordata; class Actinopteri; order Polymixiiformes; family Polymixiidae; genus Polymixia; species Polymixia japonica. The sequence continues at coordinate 55,796 of OMKK01003894.1, read as the reverse complement.
CAGGTGTGCGGCACTTCCAGCACACACCTGATTAATCACCTAATCCAATAGTATGGGACAGGAAATAGAGATGCAGTCTTCTTGTCAGGAAGTAGTGGAGCTTGTGCACATAGCCTATTGATACAGTGTTTCAAACTAGTACAGCAAATGGTCAGACTATAAAGAATTTACCTGCCCCAAGTATGCCCAGTACAATGAGTTTGATGGTTTTTGAGTGAGCCTTAATGTAATCCTCTGTGGCGGTAAGCGGCTTGGAAACCTGGCTGAAATACAGAACGAATTAGACGTTATTTCCCACTGGAAAATACAAACAATTATTGTTACTAAAAAAACATGTTTTCAATATATTTCTCCTTGGTTAATTCTAAATCATGCACTTTAATGGGAGGCTTTGCCTTGTTTTTCTCTTATCAAGTAAATTCCAAATCCAGAAACTCATATTGCACAGTTGTTTGTATTTTTTCTGAAAAACAATGACATCTTGACAGTCAACAAGATTGTAACACAAGAGATTCCTACCTTTCATATGCAATGCAGGCGATCGAGAACCATATATTGAACAGATTAGTATTTCAGCTGCAGCATGCATTGCTTTTACTGCGAAGTTTGTCATATTGTGTGCACTATTTCTAATATCTTTTCACAATACAAGTACTCATTAATTTACAGAATATAATTCCTAAAAATATAATTGACTCACCTCAGGTATGATCCCAATCCTTTTTTAGACTCCCCTTCTTCGGTGCTGATGGCTTCATAGACGTTATCCTCCTAAGAACATAAATCAGTCTTATATACATATAAGACATAACCCTGATTCCTTCAAATGGATAGTTAAACATACCTGTATTTCAAAAGCCTGATTGTCCACGCCATTTCTGTTGGCATGGCTCACAACTTTGAGCTGGGTACCATTGGCTTCTGCTGCAAAAAAGAGGCAATGTTCACTTTTATGTAGTAACCTTTGGAAAAGCAGTGCTTTAGCTACCACAAACTGGAATGCCAACCAAGTACAGGTTGTTTGTATTTCCTCTGTGAGACCAAAACACCCCAAAATAACTCGGCACAGTCCTCATGGTTTCCTTGTGAGCACCAAAAAACAGTTCAAAACCGCAACACAAACAGCTCGATTCAAGGAAAAGTAGAGCTAATAGCTTACTCATTGTGCGTCCTCTTACCCAGGGGGGGCAAATGCTGTGCTGTAAAATACTGTGCAGGAAAATATACTCTGCCCTCCATGTTAACATTAATTAACAGACATAAGTTACGTGCTGCTCTACCTGGTATCAGAGGAAGTACTTGACGTAAGCATAAATGTGATAATACACTGGAATTGATTTGATGACCATAAAAAAAATGAACATTTGATAAGAGCGTATCTTTAACAACTGCCTCATTTGCCTTCCCATTAAAACAAATAGTGATAAGATGTGAGATTCTGACACAAGAGATAGAAATTGATTAGTCATAGCTGACTTTGAACTTCAAATATCACTAACTCTGAGGGAATAAGTAGTGGATTAATCTTGAACAAGTCTATCTGTAGGGTTTGCCCTCCAGCCCGACTTTCAGTTCATAACATACTGTAAGTCACAGAAAAAACAAACAATAAATAAAGCCTATAGTGAATAAAGCCCAATAAAGCCTATAATTACATTAGTCATTAGTTATATTGCAGTAAAATAAGAACATAATGATTCAGATTTTTATCTTTAATTAGCTGTAATAAAGCATTTATCATCCTCTAATTACGAATGGTATAGAAAACAATGCTATTTACCTTGTGCACACAAGATGACAGCATTGAGCAATATTGTCTCATGTTGAATATAAATTATAGAATAACAAGGCACAATTCATTGTCACCTTTATTATTAATATGTATACAACTGCTATTTAAACACACACATATTTCATTGTTGGTTCTACTAGTTATAAAAGGTAAAATCCATTACAATTTATGTCTAAGAACACGCCACACCTTAAAACAGGCTTCAATAAATTGATTTCTTTTCATATGTTAAAAAAGAACAGGTTTCCTATAATTGTAACAAATCCAGCACAAATTAATACAACAAACACATCCAAGGGTGAGTATGTTGTGAATTATTCCACTGTTTATGCTCTCTCAAACTGTGATAGACATATAGTCCTTTCTGTAGCTCAACATCACCTATGACTAATGAACTTGTATGTTGGGTATCTCAGTTCTTTTTCACTTTTTTCATCTTTTGTTTTGTCAAATAGGCAGATGGGCTATTTGGAGCAGAATCAGATTCAGAATCAATTATTGTTTTTACATGGCCCATCAAATATAATACATTACCATTTGTAATTTGTAGTTTAATTTAAGAGTGAAAATGTATGAGTGCATCTAATGGCATCTATTTGTTCTACTGTTTACTGTTTAAGCCCGATTCTGTCACACACAAAATGGCTCAGATTGCCTGGAAACATTGTGGAAATTTTAATTGAACTATGGCCCATAAAACTCAATGGGGTCTCACTCCATCTGGAAGTGGGCAGCAAAACATTAATTGTGACTTAAAAGTAAGGGCCATCTTTATTAACTGAGTGCCAGGCAGGTCTTAGAGACTTTGAAATACATTAGCAGATGTTAATGACCTAATTTATATGTTTTTCTGCAAAACATTAAATTGATAAGTCCTTGGTTCACTGCACAACTTACGCTATCCTCTATTTCGCCAAAATGATTATTGAATAGGGCCTGAATTATTTAGATGTGGTTGGGTAGAGGATGCACAAAACCTTTGCAATCTGTTGCAGTTTTACAGACATGGAATAATCCTACATATACAAAACATTTTTATTTTCCTTTTTTTATATTAATCAGGAAAGAGATCGTGTCTGTATGAGTGAAGTAATTACTTAGGAAACATGTGCACAGGCTACCTAGTCAAACAAAATATTGACCTAAGAATTAAAAATCTAAAAAAAGAGTGAAGAGTTAATGTTGCCATTTTTATTAATCGCACCGAAGAGAGGACAGCAAATTTCAGGATTGCACGTTGCTTTTCCAGCTAAAAAATGATTTGGGGTCTACATTAATAATACTTAGGTCTATACGCGAGATGTTCTCAGTGCTAACAACAAACACAATTCAAACCTTTGTACCGTTTGTTTTTGCACAATCTGACTTAAATGTAGACAGAGGTCAGGTCACTATAATTGCATTCACATCTGGGGCAAAAGTAAACGTGGCATGAGGAACAAAACGAGCAGAGGTTATGGCTGTCGTTGTGGTATTTTCATTGAGATATTATTCTGATAGATACCCATGCCAACCCCACCATTCCGTTAATTTTTCCACTTGTCTATCTGCTCTCCAATTGCATTCTAACACTGACAGTCAAACTAACCATCCACCAGGATTATCACATTCTGCACGTCAGATATTTTGTTGCAAACAAAAAAATAGATGCATTTGGGGATGTAGAGAAAGTTAATTTAAACATCACAATCAGATACTGGCACATTTCTTGGTTACCGGTATGTTGGCTATAGTTACTACAGCGTTTATTTCTTTACAATTTCTTCTACAGTAAGGTTTTCTAAAGTAGCTAAGTCTGTGCAGCAGCAGTGATCTTCTTAAAAAACAAAACAAGTGACTGCGTCCAATAAAGGAGTAAACTAATTCTATAGCTGGACGCTGCCGACAGCTTCCCAATCGAAGCTACGTGCGTGCATGTGAACGTTGTGTCAAAATTCCACTGGAAATGTCACTTCCTGCCAGATTTCCACTCCCCTCGGCGTGGAATTTAGGCATAACACTAGAACGAGTCAACCGGGCAACGCGAAGGGGGAGTCGAAATACGGCAGGGGATAGAATTTCGCCACAACACCAGAACGAGGCGACGCGCAACGCGAAGGTGATGGAAATCTGGCAGGGCTAAAAAATTCGGCACAACACCGGAAGGGGCGTGGCTACTGCTGTAGTAGTGGTTAGCCGAGCAAGAGAGGAAGACACGAAGCGAAGTCAGTTACTGTAAAGGCCTGTCGTGAGCTAGCAACCTAGCCCGATAGGTATAGATTTTTGTAGAGTTTGTTCGTCGTAGCCGGATCCGATGGTGAGTTCGCTGCGTTGTATTGATAAACGACGAGTTCGCTAGTTAGCTAACTCGTCGTTTGCTCACTAACACGTACTAACCTACATGTTACATGATGCATCTAAGATAGATTGCTAACGTGTTAGCGTTAGCTATACTAGCTACTAGACCAACTTAATGCATCCATTAATGTGTAGCCAACGTCAACACCAAAACAACTGCTGTTATAGGGGGGCCTCGGGGAATCTAGATCATCGATAGCAACGAGATAGATATATGTGGTGGGGTTTTTTTTAACCTAGTTGTAAAGTTAGTTTTCAGTGGAAATATAAACGTGTTTTTACCTGGAGCTCTGTTGCTGTCATTAGACTTGCTAAAGTTAGCGAAGACAGCTAACGTCATCTGCTAGGTAGATGCTTATCAGTTTTCAAAACAGCAGCTTGTTATGCTGTCTTCGTATTATCAGGGTAAGCCTGCAGTGGCCATTATCTGTAACCGAGAAGGAAGGGTGACTGACAGTCAACATTTGTTTGTTTCCCCAGGTTTTGGATACCGTCCAAAAATGGGTGACATGAAAACCCCAGATTTTGATGATCTTCTGGCTGCCTTTGACATCCCGGATGCCACAGGGCTGGATGCCAAAGAGCCCATCCAGGAGAGTCATGAGGAGACAGAGGGCCAGCTGAAACACACAGGGATTTGTCTCGATGACAACTTATTGGTTCACCAAGCTGTCACTCCAGCAGATATTCCTGTCGTAAGTGTAATTGTGAAAAACACAAGTCGCCAGGAGTCTGTGGAAGGTTTTGGTGATAGGCTACACTCAGGACCTATATTACAAAATGGATTCAGGGGGCCGGGTACCCCTGGTGACTCCGACGAGTCAACTACCAGTGTTTTTTCCAAATCTTTTGTGTCTACGTTGAATGGAGATGGCTCAAGAGAACTTCTGGGGAAGGCACCCGTTCAGCACAAACCTGAAGGAACACCGATCTTTTCCCAATCTTTTTCTCAATTTAGTCCAATTTCTAGTCCTGAATCTGAAGACACTCAAGGTAGTAGAGATGCTCATCCAAAACAAGAAAGACCGTACTTCCCTGAAGCTTCAATATTGGTTGAACCTTCAATGTCAGACAATCAAAAAAAACTGTCCCTCAGCATGTTTGATCATTGCCCTGAGGAATGTGATACTCCCAAGAACACTCTGACAACCAGAGCAGAATCCAACAAAACAGAAAATACGAGGACGGAGGAGCCATCTGAATTGTATATCAATGACCTGAAGGAGAAAGTAGACTCAAATAATAGTACGCTGCCTTCTTCAAATGATAACCAAACGTTTGAGAGCAACTGCAGTACAATAGCCAAGCCTGATATTCCCACCTCTCATCCACATGTCAAGTCTCAGACATCTAAATTATCTTCTTGCCTTGAGGCACTGGTTGCGCTGAATGCTAGAAAGGATCCCAGTGAGCAATATTATCCAAGAGAATCGTCAACGGTTCAGAATGACTGTACAAAGGCTAGTCCCAAGGTGCCCATATCGCCACGAAGCCCCAGAAGTCCTTTTGAAACTGTGAAACGGCTAATGAAACCTTCTGACAGCCCTGTAAGCATCTGCAGTGATAGCAGTGGCAAAGCATCCCCTGCCATGGCATCCGGCTCACCCCCAGCCATACCGAGGGTCAGAATTAAGACCATCAAAACCATTTCTGGGCAGATCAAGCGCACGGTCACCAGTGTATTGCCTGATTCAGAAACAGATGAAGTTCAGTCTGCCTGTGAATCCTCCCCATCCCAGAGTATGATCAGTGATGATTCCTACTGCAATATGTCTCCTCATCAATCCCAAATTGTAGCTGGTGATAGTACTGTTGGAATGCATAGCAAAGGTATTCCAGTAAGTACATCATCATCAAAGGTTTTACACAACAAACCCGAGCCACACTCCAAAAGGCCAGGCATGATGCAGTCTCCAACAGTTTTCCATAATACTAGTGGTCCCGTCAAAAGACCTGTCGTACATCAAAAGCAGAAACTGAAGAGAGCGACATCAGCCCAAACGGGCCATGCAACTAGTACAAACTTCCTTCCCAAAGCAATGCACTTGGCTAATCTGAACCTGGTCCCTCACAGCGTGGCTGCCTCGGTCGCCGCGCGGTCCACCTCCCAACAACAGAGCCAACACACCCTCTCCTCCTCCATGGTATACAGTACCGTCCCGCTAGTACATCAGGTTAAAACCGCCAGCCCCCATCCGCGCCCCTCTATTCCCAACACGGCAGCGGGAACCTTAAACAGACTGTTGAACAACGCAAACCCCGTGCCTACGTACGTGCCCAACCTGAATCCACCGCCCGAGAGCAACATCAACCTTCCGGCGCGTGGCTACTGCTGCCTCGAGTGTGGGGACTCCTTCGGGGTGGAGAGGAGTCTCATGTATCACTACGGCAGGAGGAGCGTCCACATCGAAGTAGCGTGTACCCACTGTGCAAAGACAATAGTGTTCTTCAACAAGTGTGCCTTGCTAGCACATGCACGGGAGCACAAGAACAGTGGCATGGTGATGCAGTGCACACAACTGTATATGAAGCCCATAGCGGAGGAACAAATGTTTGTACCCTCGAGCACTGAGTCATCTGTGAATGTGGACTCGTATGCGCCACTATTATCCTCACCTAAAAGCCAACCCGTCATGCCCCTGTACCCAGACAATGTCATCCGGCACCGACTTTGTTGCCTGGAGTGTAACAAGCAATTGTCCGACTACAGAGCACTCGCAGGCCATTACCAGAGGCATTCAGAAGACACAGAAGGACTGGTGAGTTTATTGTTTTATAGCAATAGTGAAAGCTTTGTAACAAAATGTCATATCAAGTATTTATCCTTGTTTTTTTTTTGTTTGTTTTTTTAAATGTTTTCCCTTATGTTCTTGTGTCATATCTAGATATGTAAGGTGTGCTCAATGTTGTTACCCAATAAGTGTAGCTTCAGGGCTCACCAACGCATTCACGCACACAAGTCCCCTTACTGCTGCCCGGAGTGCGGCGCACTGAGTCGCTCTGCAGACATACAGAAGCACGTGAGGGAAAACTGCCTTCATTACGCACGCAAGGCTTGGTACAAGTAAGTAGACATAACATTAGAAATGGCCTCAGTACGTAGCCTCGTTGCAGGTTCTGAGAGACCTAATGTAAAATGGCACTTAGAGACAGCGGCTGTTAATTCCCTTGTCTTCCAGATGTCTCCACTGTGATATGGTGTTCAAGACAATTCAAGGTCAAAAGAATCACATCGAAGAGAAACACTGTGAGGTCTTCTACAAGTGCTCCATCTGTCCAGTTGCCTTCAAGTCCTCCGACGGCTGTGAAACCCACATGAAAAATAAACATAACGCTACTAAAACGTCCCTTCAGTAAGTTAACCATCTCTCAGCTCTACGGCGAAAGTCCTGTTTAAGGTTTTACATCTTCTTTTGCAATACATTCTGCATTATTAAAGAAGAAGAAAGCTTTATTATTACCTTTTTTTTTTGTTTTTTTCTATTGCAGGTTAATCTTTAAGTGTTCTTGTGAGACGGTGTTCAAGAAAAAGCCGTTGCTGCTTCAGCACTTCCATCAAAACGCCAACAAACGAGCTACTTGTGTATTCAAGTGTCCAGAGTGCACTTCGGTTTTCCCCCAAAAGCAACTCTTGATGCAGCACTTCAAGGTTGGCCTCGCTTGTCCTTTTCATGAAAACGTGTGTGATTAAATGTGGATATGCGCATGATCAGTTTGGTTTGATAACTGTCGTGGATTTCGTGCGGGTTTCCCTTCATTGTGCGCGATCCCTCTTCTCAAAATAGACCACACGGTTTGTTTTCTCTAACAAGTGTTGCTATGTGTTTTTCTGCTTTTGAAGAGTGCGCATGGTGGGATTTTCAGAGCAGAGGTGGAAAAAGTCAGTAAACAAACGGACAGGACTGCTTGGCCTCAAGGAGCTCCTCCAGCAGTCCCGCAGCAGAAGGTCCACGGTCCTGCCAAACACGCAGAAGTTCCCAGAAAGAAGGCGGAGCAGGACGGCAAGCCTCGCGTGAAGCCCACCGGCTGGACATGCGGAGAGTGCGTCCAGTGGTTCCCCGACCGAGACGCCTATGTATCGCACATGAAAACCAACCACGGAAGGGTGAGCAGTCACGCAGCTATAGCTAGCTGCGTAGCTAGTAGCTATAGCCCCCCCCATGCTGGAATGTGTGTTTTAAATCTGTCTCCCTTACAGTTTACTGTGTGAACTGAGGACCTGTCGCGTTTGCTCACTCAAGCGCCGTCTGTTGATGAGAGGTTATTAAAATGCTTGGTAAACGTAGTAAGCTAGATGTTGGAAGTTACTGTTGTGATTTCAGAACAGCCGGTTAAGCGTGTGTCATCCTTTTGTTTTCCCCCCCACATAGTCACTAAAGAGATATCCATGTCGACAGTGTGAGCGGTCTTTCAACTCTACAACCAGTCTGAGAAGACACATTCGCAACGACCACGATGGAAAGAAGAAAATTTACACTTGTTGGTAAGAATTGGTAATAATAGTTTAAAATGCGATAAATGTGTTGCTGTGTTGTCGTGGCCCAAACGATTCGATCAAAACAACCCGTTAATCCTTTCAAATCTAATTGTTTCGTCGTGCCGTGTGTTTTTCCATTCTCCAGGTATTGCACAGATACAAAGACAATATTTGCCACCAGTGTGATGTTGAAGAATCACATCAGTCTCATGCATGGAATTAAAAACCCCGATTTAAGCCTAATGCCAAAAACAGCTATAGAGGAATCCAACAAGGACTTGGGAGAGGTAATTTTTGTTTTCACAGAAAGAACAAAATTACGGCAGTCACAAAGTATGCGTCTTGTTAATAATCTGACGTGTGGGTTGTTTGATTTACAGGGACTTGTTTCAAAAAGAACTGCCGTGGGCACCCAAGCAGAGGGGCAGGACCACGGCGGTAATCGAGACGTTTCTTCAGCCAAGCGTCTGAAAGCTCAGTTTCGCTGCTCAAAGTGTGGCTTCACCACGGAGGATGGCGCACAGTTCCAGCACCATATTCCACAGCATAAAACCGATGAGAACACTCCCCAGTGCCTTCACTGCGGACTGTGTTTCACGTCTCTTCTGTCTCTCAACAGACACCTTTTCATTGTACACAAAGTCAAAGATCCTGAAGAGGAAACGGCAGCAATGGGGGAGTCAGAGGTGAGGGAGAAGGAGCCAGATAATCTACCTGTTAAATCAGCAGAGGCTGATGAGGTAAATGACTTGATACCAGACCCACATGAAACAGACCCCTCGCAGGCAGGAGAGCCACCGGATCTGCCCTGTGACAAGGCCTTGGGCTGTAATTTAACAACAAGCTCTCACATTCAGACATAAACCGTGAGAGCCACCTTTGAACCGCTTTAAAGGTGCCTCAGTATTTCTATATTTTTTTGTATGTGATAGTTACAAAAGATTTATGTTCTGCATGGAGGTGGTACGTAGTTTTGGGGCCTTTTATTTCATGTCTTTGAAATCATTAGTGACAGACAGTTAATTCAATAGATTCTTACATTTATTGAAAGACAGTATTTTCCTGATTGAGAGGATAAAATGAATTCATATCCTAATGTATTCTTTTTTTTTTTTTTTTTAGATATTTTCATATAACTTTGCATGTTAGTATTGTATTCAGTCTATATGTTGAAGAGTCTTTGGGACATAACCACTCTCACATGTTAGAGCTGACAAATGTTTGTTCATTGATATTTTCAAATGGTTTCCTTCAGCATAACAAGAGACTCAGGAATGTCTTATTTTTTTAGGCCTGGTATTGACTGACGTGATAGAAGGGGGTTGGGTTTGACTTTGTTATCGACAGCCATCTGAATTATGTAAATTTATTTTAAAGCATGATTTAGTGCTACACAGTATACTGTTACCTGAATAAGTAGGTAGGTGGGCACAATACTGGTGAAATACAATAGCATTGCAACTCGTATACATTTTTAAGTTAATATATTTACAGACTTTATAGTCACCATTTATTACAAAATGTTTTATAGTTCAATATCCATTTAAAAACAAATACTTTGAATTCATATATAACAGTTAACCAAAAAAGGTATCTTCTGCAAGATTAAATACAGGTGTTGCCTTGCTAAGCGTAGCCTACTAAAAATTGGCTATATGTAGAACCAGACTATCTTTTGAATATTTAAAAATCTGATTTTTTTTCCGCATACTAAATTTTTTTTCTATTTTGCATTTAATGTAAATGTATTGCATTTCCTGGTTCCATGCTGCCCCCTGTAATTTTTTATGATTTGGTGCTTGTTTGAATGAGTGTTCAGTGGAAGGATAGAGAGGTATTGGACATGTGGTGCAGCAGTATTGAAATTACCTCAGATAGTCAGAAGAGTATTATTCAGGCAATTAAAGGAGAATATTAAGATCAGGGTAGCATGTTGTGAAGAATCCAGAGCAGATAACAGATGTGAAGTGTGTAAGTGAAGGTTGCTAGCATGTTTGAGTGCATGTGTTTAGAAATCAGGGCCTTTAAGAATAGGCATATTAATATAGTCATACTGGTGTCCCATGTCCCCAATTCAGAGGACTTAAAGAATCAGATATTCTAGGATACTTTATGTATACAGGCCCTGGTTTGTTTAGCAGTACATGTGTTGTAACAGATACATGACAGTTCCTACCTCCGTGGTGAATGGCAGTGATTGTTAACATTGTATGGCTTAGAGTAGTTGAAGATTATCTCAGTGCAATGTAAAAATGAGTTTATAAATGTATATTTTCTCCCACATTATTCAATTTTATAAATTAATTTGGGAATATTACCAGTATATGGTCATATTGACTTAACTAGCAAGTGAACTTTCTATGTAAGTGCTATATGAGCTGTTTTATTTCTCCATAATCCTAATCTGTCCTTAAATCAAAACATTGCCGGTGGCTACAATGAAATGTATCTTTCAGAACATGTCTTTTTTTGTAATGCTTGTTGAAAGACTTTTGTACTTTTGATACTGTGTACAATAATGACTTGTACAGTAAGGTAATCGGTGTACACAGTCACTAATGAACCTTGATTCACCGCATTTCTTAAGCCATTACATCTGTTAAGCATGCAGTGGCCTTGTGCCTTGCCCTTATGTTTACTTCAAATAATTACAAATAAATTGGTGCATTTAATTATGTCCTCCTTGTCTTTGGTCTTAAATATTAGAATGGCTCTAATGTTAAGGAACCACTGGATGCCAAGACAAATCTTTTTTTTTTCATTACATCAAAGATATTATTTGGGCATGAAAACCAGTAGTTTTGCGTTTAGTTTACATTCTTCACAATGGTCATAGCAGGGAAGAATGGTACACTTCATGTGCATCTTGTATTAAGTAAGGGACCAGTAACTGATGGATGACTTCATCCAATTAGAATATTAAGCCCATCCTATCTCAGTATAAGTGGCAGCCTCCAAGATAACACAAGAGATTTCAAACCTGGAGGGACTTTCATCAGCATCAAACTGCATACAAAACATATAAAGGATGAGAGGGATATTGGCAAGGATTTGCAGAACAGGAGTTCTATGTTCTTTCATTCTAATCTCATACATTGCTATGACATCTTCAATGACTCTTGATTTAACCGAACTTAGAAATAAAATTTCAAAGATCAAGGTGAATCCGAGGGGGAATTTATGGGCAACAGGTAAGGGTCATTTTAAATCTCTTTTGGTAAATTACTTCATTTTATCTTTTTCCTCTAATTATTTACACTGAAATAATGTTTTTGTTCTGTAAGGTCATTTCATGGGCAAGAAAAGTATTGTGGATGGCTCCTTTTTGGAGTCCTTCGTTGGAGGTCTTGATATCCCCAGTCAAGGCAAAGCTGTCAGCTCAATCCACAATGCAGAGGACCTGAGGGAGCTGATCATTCAGGCATTGAAAATCGCTCTACAGGCTCAACACAAAAAGAATTTGGACATGTTAGTATGATGTTATTATTATTGTTAGTATGATGTTATTATTATTATTATTGTTATTATATTAATATTATGTGTAACATTGTCTTTAGTTGTGTTTCTTTTTACTTTATTTGGTTTATTTGACAGGGACAGTGCATATCAATGAACAGTTATAAACATTTAAAAACGGATACAGCTGTAAATATGCCAGCATTAGCAGGGTTGCTAATTTTCAGCTGCAGTCCCTGATGCACCCTTACAAAAAAACACGTGGAATTTGCAGTTTCACATGTGAAATGTCTGAAAACCATGTTTATTTTTTGTAAGGGCATTGCAGCACACCTAATTTTATTTATTTATTATTTTTCCTTTAGAGGACGGGATCCTGCTTGATGAACAGAAGAACCAGTTAAAACATGAGCTTTGTAACTGCATGAAATCCCACAAAAAACTTTCATGTTGATTTTATTAAAAATATAAGCTAAATAAAACTGTGGAAATTTTTAAAAATGTGATGTTGATGTGCAGTAGTCACTGCTTTTGTGTTATTGGTTCAGTTAAGACGTATTCCGTTTGAATGTTATATATATGTTGTGTTAATAAATGAGTACTGAAAGCTACCTCGGCAATGTTTGCCTATTGTTACGTTTCTGTAATTTCATAACAGCTTGTTACAGGGTAAGTTTGCAATATTTTTATATTATTATATTAAGTCGAATAAGGCCAACGGACGGATAAGAAGTATGTAATGTGTTTGATTTATATTCATTTAATGCTGCAACCTTTAATATATGGACTATTACGAGGTCCATGATCAAATAAGACTAATTCCATGACAAATTCCGATTCAGGATTCATATAATTTTAAAATATATTTTAATGTTTACAGCGCCCCTTGGTGGTTACAAAAGAACAACCCATTCATAACTACTTCCGGGTTAAAATGGTTGCATGCAGCTGGCAGTCAGTATCTTATTTATTTTAACGTAAAACTAATTCGTTTTGATAACAAATCTGTAGCTATGCCCCTTGTAGTGATTTGCGGTTACCCCTGTAGTGGTAAAACACGAAGGGCAGAGGAATTAAAGAACTACTTTGAACAGAACACAGAAAGAAAGGTGCATGTTGTGGGAGATGGAACCATGCGAATAGAGAAGAACACCGTTTACGCAGGTAAGTGGATCTGCAGTTAGACTGAAATACAGGCTTCTGTGGTATCAAGTGATGTATCAGCGATGTCATCGTCATGTCAGCAGCTGTTATATATATATATTTCCTGTGTGTTTGAAACCCTAAATTAGTGCAAAGGAATATCACTGTCTCCAAAAATTCTGAAATAACCGCAACATCAGCAGCTTAAAGGCTCATGTTTTGTATCAAGCAATAGGGTGTATAATATTGCCACATCCCTGCCAAGGACACACAATGTAAAGTCACTCCAGAGAAAAACGACTGGACGTTAAAAAAAAGTGGTTGTTGTTGTTGTGTTGCAGATTCGCAAAGTGAAAAAAATGTGAGGGGATCTCTGAGAGCTGAAGTAGAACGGTAAAAAGAAATCAGTTCTCATTCAGTGTTAGACTATAATGTAGTATAATGTTTTTTTTAATGCTGGTTTCATTGGTTGTATAGGAAGGTCACCAAGGATGATATTGTCATTTTGGATTCATTGAATTACATCAAAGGTAATTCTTTTTGACGAAAGTGTACAATTACTCAATTTAAAACTGCTTCTATGACCACTTTGGAATTTGATTTTATCTTTACAATGAAACTTCTTACACCCTACAGGCTACAGATATGAGCTTTACTGCATCATCAAACACACACAGACACCTCACTGCCTGGTAGGTATACATAAGAAATTACTTATGTGCTTTTTATATAAGAGGAAAAAGGTTGCCCAATCATGATATCCCTGAACCACCTGTTACAACTTAGTCAAGCTTGCAAATATCATATGATATTTTTTGCAAAGGTATACTGTCTGACCTCAGCTGAAGTGAGCTCAACGTGGAATACCAACAGACACGCTACTGAGCAGTACACCCAGGAGATGTAAGTAAGAAGCCTTTACAGTTACAGTTCCTCGATCTATGATACCCATCTTTAATTATCTTTTCTGTCCATGTTATAAAACATTTAAAACTAAATCTCATAAAACACATTTGTTATGGAATTCTCCTGACTTCTGGTTCTTCTTTTGCAGCCTAGATGCATTGGTGCTGAGATTTGAAGCTCCAGACTCCAGAAACCGATGGGACAGTCCTCTATTCACCATTCAGAAAGAGGACACACTTCCATTTGAAGCCATCTCAGATGCCATATTCAAAAGAAAAGCACCCGCACCTAACCAGTCTACACAGAGTGTAAGTGGCACACACTGCCTGGCTGCATGCATGGAGTATAGGTACAGTACATTCACTAAAAATGCATGTTGACTTTTTTATAATACTTTATTGTTTGCTAACAAGAGGTATCAGCAATTGGTACTTAGTACTTAAAAAGTTGTCATCTTTCTCTGCAGCAACCATTGTCATCTACAAACTTTTTGTATGAGTTGGACAAGCTAACGCAAGATGTGTTGATGGTAAGTCTTCATCTGTTCTTTTGTGGGGAGGGGGGTTGTCAGGCACTTGTATTTTCTTCTTAAATGTTTATGTTGTACTTGCACGAGTTTGTCGGGAAATTAATAAACTAAATTACATTGGCAACCCATATTTTTCAGAAAATTTTCCTGATTGGAGTTTTCATTAATGCCATCCTATTTACTGATCTGGAAATTCCATGTGCTGCTTTTGTCCGCTTTACTTTGTTGTGTTACTATGTTGTTGTATGTACTTTGTTGAGGTGTATCTTAAAGGAACATGCCAACGTTTTGGGAAATGCACTTATTTGCTGTCTTACCCGTAGTGATTGCATGCTCCCGGGATCAAGTTCCGTTCCGTCCTTTTGCCGGTGTCAACAAAAGTACAGCTGGCTGAGCTAAAATCACAATAGGGTGCACGCAATCACTACGCCCAGTGACAAGACAAGACATAGGTCCAGACACTAAAGTGCTTCGAAAACAACATCGAATTTTTACACTTTTATTTCTACACGTGTTAAATATACAAGATACAACATGTAATTAAGACAGCTGTGGAGTTGGCGGAAGGTGCATTTTTCTTAACTTTTGATGGAGCTAGGCTACATTACCCACCTGCATCCAGTCTTTATGCTAAGCCAGGTTAGCAAGTACCCGGAACTGTCTTTGTACTGGACGCACAGAGATGAAGTTGATATCAATCTCCTCGTCTGACTCTGGGTAAGACAGCAAATAAGTGTATTTCCCAAAATGTTGGCGTGTTCCTTTAACCCTAACCACAGTAGGTAAAACACCTTGTGCATTATAATACACTTGATGAATACAGGTAATTGGAATTCTCATGATGACTGTTTTTCAGGCAATTCTCAATGCTCAGAAGACAAGTGTTCCTGGAGATCGCATTGTGGTCCCAGGAGCCACAGAGAGGATATCCTTTTTAACATTAAATAACATAGAATTGACTTTTCTATAAAGCTTCGCTTTCAAAAGAATTGACACATTAACATGAAACAGATATTGTTATATGGCAGTTGTTGTTTGCAACCCTCTGTTGTGCTTTGATTGGTTTTAAACTCATCCAGACCAACTGTAAGGTGTCAAACTACCCAGAAGTAAACATGGCGACTAACCAAGCACTAAATTAAACCAGTGGAGGGTGGATTTTATTCCCTCTGAGTGAGGCTACAACACAACATCCCTTCACATTGCTCAGAAGGGTTCACTTGCAACAACGTCACGACACATCGGACGCAGTGCTCACTCAATATCTTTTTGTATTGTCCACATCAAAGATTGATATAGTCGTTGTTTTTTTGGTCACACTTTCATGCAGGTAGTATGAGCATCTCATTTTATTTCGGTACTGTGTGTGTAATGGCTATTATGTCCCATGTTTCAATTGCAATTGATGTCCCTGTCAGAACAGCTTAATACACTTGTATTCTAATGTCCTTAACCTGCTTTTCTACATTGAACTTACCAGGAGCTTTAACATGGCAGAGCTACGGAAATTGCGACGCCAGTTCATCAGCTACACCAAGATGCACCCAACAGAGAATACAGGCCAAATCTCAAACATGTTTGTACAATATTTGAACAAAAGTTTCCACTAAAGGGAGAGGAGCATTTGTTTTATATTTTCTTGAAAAATAAATGTATTTAAATTGTTGCACATTTGCATTTTATTTTATTTGTCAATTTATGTTGACCACCTACTAAGATTTATTCGGTTTTATCAATTGCATTAGCATCAATGAACGTATATCAGTGTTGCATAACAATTACCTCATACCATATCAAGACTGATACAGTAACCTACTGTACAATACTGTGAAATTACTGACATGTTTATATGTAGCCAACTACGTAGTCTTGCTGTCAAAGATTATGACAGAAACACTAAATTCAACTAAAACGTTTGTTCACAGCTTTACCATTACACTATGCACCTATACAGTACAGTAAAACAAAAATGCAAAGATGCAACGGATCAAACAACTGTAAAGTAGGCTACTGTAAAAGAAAATAATGCATCTAAATTCCTCTCTATCTGCCCACAGCATTTAATCCACCTCACAAGTATTGTCGAATTATTTTACACTACGACAGTACTAGTAGGCTCATTTATGTAATAACCGTTTATTGGCTGTTGTTTCCAGGCATACAGAAACAATATGGTAAATCGACTGCATTTATATGCGCTTTTCTAGTCTACCGACCCCAAAGCGCTTTACAATATCTGCCTCACTATGAAACAATAAAACATGTTGGATCAAAGGTAGATACTGTTTTATGTAGGGCGCTAGGTGGCATGGATTGTGATTTTCTTTCAAACTGTTGAAATAGATTGTGCCCAAGATTTAGTTACCAAAATATGTAGCATGTTGCAGTTGAACTTAGTTGCTACGTACGCATTCAACCGATCAGCAAGTTCCTCTTTTCTTTTCATATCCAGTAATAAGCGCTGCTCGGTGGTCGGTGGACGATCCCTCAGTCCTGTTGCTCTTTGACATGCTTCATCACGATGAACTCAACGCTCTGCACATTATACAATGTCAGAAAATACACGTTTACATTGCCAGCCCGACTCTAAACTCCTCCCAGGAATCTGGACACCTGTAGGGTGTGAGGTTTTTGATGGACGGGAGAGAAGCAGGATGCAGATGCTGCAAAGTCCATCTTGTTTTGAACTGCAGCGGCTTGTAATTCCCCTTCACTGTCGGTAGAATCAGAATAGCTCACATAGCAGCTTTAGCTGCAATTGCCTTATGTTAGATTTGACCTGTGCATGACATAACCCTCAGATTTTACAAACTGTGCTGAATTTGTTTGTTTGAAAGCTCCTTATCCCTGGGTGGAATTTGTCAACAAAGAAATCTTTTCCTGAGTAATGCCTTTTTAATGACCTCATGTTATGTAAGAGACTGTAAAGTAACAGCTATTTGCCAACTGTTGCTTTGTTTGAGACGAAACTTGCTAGGCAGCTATAACTGATGTGCTGCTTTCACTGATGTGCTGCAGAATTGAAAATTGTTTGATGTTGACCATAACCGTTGATAGTGTAAAGATGTGCTTCATTAGGAGAAACAACACAATAACTGGGCATTCATAAAGACAGTGATCATATAAAGTGAAAAGATGTGAAAAATACATTTATTCAACAATTTATGACATAATAACATTGTACATATTTACATACTTGATTAACTCATTTTGTCCCCACACATTTTATAACTTCTTCACAGTCTTCTTCTCAAGAAGTACCGCAGTGCCACAGATTCTGTCCCAGTGGCTAAAGAAAGGAGCATAGTTACTACTTGACTTCTGGTGGTGCATGTCATGGGCTGGTGCACCTCCTAGCAGACCAAATGGCACCAGGCGGTTGAGGGCCCATGGCAGGTCATAGCCTATGTGGTCCTCCACCGACATCCAGATACTGAAAACAGTGACACACCACGTGCTAAACGGGTGACATTTTAAAAGAATAGGGTCCAGGTTGCTCCAGAGTCCTACAGTCATTAATTCTGGAATGCTGAGGTGCTCGGTAGACCAAGAGAAAGGTGAAATGTACTCATGGTGGATAGCATGGACCCACCGGTAAAGCTGCGGATTCTTGTGGTGCACGACATGCCAAATGTAGTACTGAGTGTCAAAGACGAGGAGTACGGCCAGTCCATCAATTAACACTTCATATACAGTAGGTGCAATTTCTGGCAGCACGGGTGGAGGCAGTAGGAACATGCCCATCGTGACAGCTGGGATAACGAAGATCAAGTGGTTATATGCAGCTGTGATGAAGGTGTTAGCCATCATTCCTAACGTTGGACGCCTGTCTGGCTGGATCTTGTACTTATGGAATAAAGGCACCCTTGCTCCCAAAATGTCCAGTGCGGCGAAGGGCAAACTGAAGAAGAAGTAACTGGAGAAGGCAAGTAGGACAGGGAGAAAGGGAGATGAGATCAAGGGCAGATGGTAAAAATTCAAATAGTCCCAGAGAGGTTGCAGGAGACGGTCTGATGACCTGGAGGACAGGAACTGCAGAGGCAGCTCACTGATGTTCACCATCTCGCTGCGGGAGCAATGGAGCCTGTTGCTGCAAGTTTTGGGCTCAAAACAAAGTTCTCCCTTTATATAGTGCAGAACATGGGACTTTGCCCTCAAACAGGACAATGAGGCTGCCTTCAGCAGCTCAATCTTGACAAAAAGTCCTTCATAAGAAGATTAACAAAATCCATTCAAGAACACGCATTAGACACAAGAAAGATTTCCACAAAACCAAAAATAAGAAAATCCATCCTGCTGGTAGCAAAAGAGGCCAGGTTGCCACTTAATTGGTGAAGGAGAGGGTCAAACATTTTGTTGGGAATAAAGGTGATGTAAAAAGTGGAGATTGTTCTGTTAAAGCAAAACATGATTTTGCACCCCCACCATGATGTTTTAATTTGTTAATCTAATGTTATCTTCTCAGAATAACTTTTGCTTTGTTCAGTAGAGGTTGACTACTTTTTTTTTTTAAATGGCTTAGAATAAAAGCTTCATGTAAAGTAAGACTTAAACACTGCTTTTCAATTTTGTGTACATTTTAGATAATCACATTCAAATACAATGAGAAATCAAACAATAGAAACTGAAAAGATGAATATATAAACTTTATTTACAGGCTCGTAGCCCAGCATAAGTCAAACAAACATTAAAACGACAGTATAATAACTCTAAATACTTTATTACGCAGGACTAATGACTAAGGTAATGGAGAGCTGGGTTTACTGTATAGAATATGAGACTACTTTCATTTACATGTTTTTTGTGGCCCGACCTTTTAATAAAACCATTTTAATTTTGTAAAAATTTACATTTACGGTACTTAAATGTCCCAGTGATTTTACTTGTGTCTTTCTTGTCTATCTTGCTTTGCCCAAAACACAACAACAATGTGGCTGAGATTTACTGAAAATCGCTAATAAATAACTTGATACAAAACCAAGCGTGTAGAACCAGAGCCCTGGAATCCAATCAAAATTGGTTTGAAAAAAGAAAAAAAAAGTGTATTCCATTCAAATTTAAATGGAATCCAATGTAAATCTAAAATATGCTAAAACTTTGTAGAAAGTAAACATTTCATAATTTGAGATGAACAATCACACCAAACATGATTTATTTAGAAACTTGGCATCATTTTATTGAAAGGCAACCATAGATCATATATCGTAGTGTGACTTATCACATATCACTGCGATAATCCTTCACAGGCTACTTCTTTTCACTGGCTGCCTTCCGTGACACAGTCTTGTTGGTGTTGGCATATTTTTGTCGATCATTTCTGTGAACAAAGTATAAAAAATATTTTATACCATTGGACAATGAAAATGTAGCGTCAATAGATTTAAAGACGAGTTGTTCGTATTGCTTTTTTACAATGACAACAATAACAAAGTCGTATATCACGACGTGTTTGTGGTACCTGTTCATTTTCACTTTGCTCCTGCATCCCAGTCCTCCCTCCCAGTGACTGGTGCGTGTTCCTCTCGTCATCATGCTTCCACAGCTGACGCAAGGCTTTCCGTTGTTGTACGGCTGCAACGTTGTAGAGGTCGGATTAGAATATGCCCACAATCCAAGTGGAAGTGTAGTAAAAACTCAAGTTATTTCTTTTTTTATTCATGCTTCTGTTTTGATCAAATGCAGACTCCTTTCGAGCAGTGCTGATTGAGCCAGACAGGAGGAGCAGAAATACACAACTTGAACTCCCCCAAAATCACAGTCCTCTCTGTCCTACTATTCTCTTGTGCTTGCACCTGCTTTTCCTCCTGTCTTTTATAATAAAAAAAAAACAAAAAAAACAATGCTTTAACTTTTGTGCCTGGATTGTGTTGCTATACCTAGAGCTTCTGGAATATTTGGACCATCTGAAGAGTTTTATTCCAACATGAGATATACACCATTTAAAAAAAATCTACATCTACTTTTACAAAATGTTTGCTAGCATAAAAGTAATTTACATTAAGGGTTACTTTAAAGGTTGGAAGTCATCCTGAGACCTGTTTGAGGTTCTAGGGTTTTGAGATACTGACTGATAAATTCAAACCAAACTGATATAGATCATATATTTAGCTAGGAGCCCTTCAGCTATTGTCAGGGTGTGTTGATCCATATACTCCTTACTACTGACTGCTTGTAATGGTTGTGATCTAGGAATTTAGGCTTATTCTAGAATTCTATGAACTCATTGTACCAAGTTCTGGATAAGAGCACCGGTGAACTACCTTAAATGTAATGTAAATGTGATTTTATCGCCCACAGTAGAATTAGTTCACCTGCTCTTTGGCGCAGTGGCCACAGATCATCCTGGTGGCCAGTTCCATGGGGTGGTCCTGGTCCTCGTCGTGGCACGCATCACAGGGGTAGGCCCGGCCACAACAGGGAAATCTGAGGATTTCATAAAGTTGAAAAGGGGCTGCTCAGTGCTCACTGGCATATAATGCAGTGTAAGTAAAGTGATGATCCAGGGAGGGAGGTACCTTAGCCAGCGATGGCTCTGTTTATAATGCTTGCAGGTTCCTTTTTCTGGCAACGGCTTCCCTTTTTGCACGGCAGGATGTCTTACGTTCCTCCCATAGTTCAGACCAAAATCATTCTGGCCTGCGCAAACATTTGCATTAACAGATGAGAGATTATAAAGCAGTTGTTTATCA
Organism: Polymixia japonica; assembly: GCA_900302305.1. Taxonomy (NCBI): domain Eukaryota; kingdom Metazoa; phylum Chordata; class Actinopteri; order Polymixiiformes; family Polymixiidae; genus Polymixia; species Polymixia japonica. The sequence goes on along the minus strand of OMKK01003894.1, from coordinate 34,467 downwards.
CGCGTTGTTGTTCCCACATGTACATTCTGTTCTGTAAGCACATATGTACAGGCATAGTACATGTTTGGGTACACAAATATAAGTTTTTCGTGTGTGTGTGTATGCGGAAAAGCAGTAATGTACCAAGCAGCTTATCAGGTACTATTGTGAGGAGGCCAAAGAGTTATCTCAGAACCTTGCATGAATTATGAGGAAACCTTTTGTAGGTCAGAAAAAACATATTTTATATTCTGCCCTCTGTCTCACTTTCATGCCTTTTTACAAGGAAAAAGAATTAAACACTGCTTGGAAGGTTACCGGATTAATTTCTTTCTTTCTGGCCCTCTTCTTTGTACCATTGTAAACAAGAGCTGTATTTAACAGAGGGGGGAGGGAAACCTCCTCGCTGCATATTCGAGCGTTATGTCAGCATCACTGGTCTAGGATGACCTCTGTTTAAGTACCCTGGGTGAAAAGGTACCAAAGAAAGTGGTAGTGGTTGTGTCTGGGCGTTTGTTTGTGTGCGAGCGAGTTAGCGATGTCGAGTATCGGCTGTGTTGTACATGCGCACTGATGCGGGAAGAAAAAGAAAAAGAATGCTCAGAAATTGCTCACACTTTGCTGATCTCTATGTGACCTCTCACCTGTTTTGTTGGAGCGTGGCTGAATATACTGGAATCTTGCGCTATCAACCAGGATACTGAGTTTGCTGTGACAGTGCTCACAGTTAAACTCCTTGGTCTGACCATAGGAAATGTTCTGGAGAAAAATAAAACAAAAGTGCTATCTCAAGAACCGGTTCGGTTTTAGAGCTCATCGAGAAATGTATAATTTTATTATTACACAAAACTTTTTCACTAAACAAAACAAATACAACAGTGAGCAGGGAATGTTTCATCACCTGCGCGGGGCCGTCTTGGGAGCAGCTGAGGCAACCCACAGTGAGCTCGCAGTCCTGGAGAACTAGGTCAGTCGGAGTAGCATTATGAAGGTCCAGGTATCCCAGGACGTCACTGTAATGGTGAAGCATGCTGGGCCTGAACGCAGCGCTGATGCTGGCGCTGCACTTCTCACACTGAGCCGTGCAGGGGGTCCTCCCGTTCAGTGTCAGGTCGGCTGTTACCTTACACCTGCAGACAGCAGACACACACACACACACACACACACACACACACACACAGGACAGAATCAAATACACCATAACCGGTCGGATTCGTAATTGCTGGCGACCCCATCCCACTACAAACACATTCACTCGGCCCTGTCATCTCACCTATTGCACCGGAGGCAAGCGGTGATCTGAGTGGCCACTACGGTGGCCGTGTTGTCCCCCAGACTCAGACCCAGCAGCTTCACCTCCGTGCCTCTGCGGGGCTGACTGATCTTAATGTTCTCCACTAGACAACTGGACTCCTCCTCCTCCTCCTCCTCCTGCTCATCACAGCCGGGGCCCCCCTGCTCCGCTCCCTCCCCTCCCCCTGTTGCCCTCTCCTTCTCTGCCTCAGCCCCTGTCCGCTCCTTCCCGGTGTCCACGTTAGCGCCATTGTAGGAGGCAGGGTCAGACGAGTCATCGCAGGCGGGGTCTTCACACACCGTTGCTTGGAGCTCCCGGTACGTTATGAACTGCAATCCGGCTCTTTCTAGCTCAATGTCTTTTTTTAGCTGTTGAAAGAATTCAAGCGATACAACATCGTTGCAACGAAGCAGTTCTAAAACGTTCTCGTTTAACGTCGAATGAACTGGAACACACTGTAAACACGATCATCTATTGTTCTACCAGGTCGTACTCCCACCTGCCTGGCTCCTTCGGTGAACAGCCTCTCCATACTACGATCTAGCCAGCGAAGAAAGGGCCGGAACAGCAGCTCTACCTTTCCCATTAGTTCATTGGTCGCATGCTTGGCCTGAAGCCATTCCTGAGATGCTTGTTGCACATGCCTACACAGACAGACAAATGCGTAAGGGAAAGAAAGTTTAGTACAACACAACATTTTGTCAATCACTCAAAAAAATGATTAAGTAAATTACAGTTCTTACCTCCCCATTACTGATGGCAGATCCTGGTCTAGTGGTATGTCTAATGTGAAAATCTGGGGAGATTTATCAGGGTTATGAGTAAACTATGAAAATTGATTAATTTACAGTGTAAGTTATATCACAGAATCTTTTGTGTGTACAGAAGCAATAGCTATTACCTCCTGGGGGTATTTCTCTGGAAAGCTCACCATGATATCAATTTCGTTCAGGTCAAAAGGCTGTGAGTCAGAGAGCAATGAGTCAGTATGTTGGAGGCTATAATCCTCTACAGAGTAACCTACTATCATGTCCTTAAACCATATGATGAAAGGTGTCATAAGGTCAATCATTTAGGATTTATGGGGCAACTCGTATTGGACTATGGCCCCAGTAAAAATGTAGACCAAGGCGAATTCACGAGATTGACAGGCCTATCATTAACTATTAAGCTAGTTACATATCTGGTTATATCAACAGGGACAAAGGCTTTGACAACATGGTGTTGAAAGCCCCTGTGATTATTGAGCTACGTATTAGTTTGGGGTATTTTTTATTACTTGACTTCATCAAACAAACCAAAACTAATTCATTTAATTAGCCCTTTACCCACTTTACCCACTCATATGTCTAATTTAGTCTCAGCCATATAGCCTAAATCTCATGATTTTGTTGGTGGGTATACCAATCATCAGATAATAACCACACTGTTATTACTAAAAGCTTTCTCTTGCAATGAAATATATATCTCATAACTTATATCAGGTTTGAAACTGGCCCATTTGCTAATGACAAATATTTTGTTGAGCCGTTAGCCTTCCAGAACAAAAAGCCTGGTAACAAGATGTTTGGAAAGGATTTTTTTACCCAGTCTGGATCAGTGGCCTTTACAGTGGCCCTGTAAAAAGTAACTTGGCCATCACTTCGTTCCTGAATAATAAGCTGGTCTTTGGGAAAACGCTTCATCATCTGCCTGATCTCAGTGTCTCGCAGCTGCTTGGCAATATCCTCTGTCAGGTCACAGAGCTTGACATCTTCAAGGAAGTTGGGACGGGGCGCCGGCATCCTCTGCACGTGTCTGTTTTCAACTTCAGGTACTGACTTGTCATCTACCACTGGAAACTGAGATGGATGCCAAAAACGACATCTATCTTCCATAGTGCAGAAGCCTGAGAGAAAGTATCGACAGGGGCGGGGGTTAGCTCTATCATTTCTGGCTGATGGAGCTGCCCTGTGGTTGATGGGTGGCCTATATCCCACATCAATAGGTGGTCTGACATCAGACTGGCTAGGACATGTTTCTTTATGAGTGTCCAGCTCTGGACTCCTGTTTGCCCTATTTTGATCACGCTTTGCATCATCCCTTTGATGGAGAAACCTGCACTTCTTCCCAAAATTGCAGCGTCTCCCTTTAGAGAAGAAGCGGCACAGCTGTTGTGTCTGGGGGCCTCCGGGGGCCGGTTCTGTCTCACCAGTGTCCTCTTCCTCATCACTCCCCATTGTTTTAACAGATCACACCTGTGAAAGTAATAATGACGATTAAGCAGGTGTTCAAATAAATACAGTACTGCTTATTTTCTAGGTAACATTAAGAGTTAAAGTTAACCTGTTAGCGATCACAACATATAATATATGTTAGGCCGATATAGCTAGATGTTTTGCTAACGTCAATCGTGTCATTTAGGTTAGAAAACTTATTTATCACGAACCTTGACTGCGTCCACGCAGCGACGTTCCACGCAAATGTGTATTTCTGCGTGTTATTCGTGTATTTGGACTTTACTACCTGCTGGGAGTACGCTCTTCACCAACCTGTCACTTACTATTATTGTGGTGAAATTGCCTTGTTGTTCCTAAACAAGACACAAGACTGTACAAGACTGCGTTGTCGCCCTCTACAGTTTTGGAGTGTGAATCTTTGGTTAGAGAGGTTATTACAACAACATTATTATTGTTCTTGTTGCTATTACAACTTAAAAAGCATAAAAACGATGCGCATCTCTACTATAGATCCGTGTTAGTCCCCAATCCCTGAAAATAATGCTAAAGAAGCCTGCAACAATCTTAAACTGAAACACATCTTCAGGGAAATGTGATTTTACATCTGAGTTTTATTTAAAAATAAAAACAAAAATCTTTATCTGTATCTGCACCACAAAAAGTGTAATTCATGCTAAGTATTAAAGTCTATATATTGATGGCAACTGTTTGTTATTCGATGGCATACCTAATGATTGTAGTTGATAAAACATAGGTAATATTTTGTCTCCCCCTGCAGACTCCTTTTGGAAAAACTCATTAAAGATTATTGAAACTGCTGTGTTATATGTGGTATTTGCCAATACCACATATAACAACTAAGTGGAAATGGACTTAGCTATTAAGCAAAAGAAAGGTTATAGGGAGGTTATACCTGTTACCCAGATAAAGAGAACTTGGAAGACATAACACAACCAGACTGTATCTGGGTCTACCCAGCTACAGTCTGTTTTTTTAGTTGACTTGAAATCTTACATTCATTACATTTTTCTAAATTTAAAATTGGAACATGTTTTATTTGGATTTTTATGTAGAGCAACAAGATCTATATGTTGAATTTAAGAAACATGAACATTAAAGACGTTGTGGACCTTTAGAAATTGAGGGGCACTGTAGGGTTTGTAAGAGTAAATAGCTAAATGAAAACACTAATCACAAAACTGTTTAACTTCCAGCTTAATGCTGCAGAACAGAATGTACATCCCCTGAGTTTATGAATAATTTGTAGGAACCTGTAAGTTGATGCTACACAGTCAAGAGCACAAGAAAACATTGTGGGATGAAATTTGTCCTGGTCTCTATTTCTGGCTGGAACTTTTGTATTTTGTAAGACTGACAAGATATTAACTTGCGATTTTTACAGGATGGATCTAGCAGATATCAGTCTAGGTTTTTGGGGAATGTGCTTAGGAAACAACTCTTTGCTGCAGCCACTGTGGGACGATGTGAGGCTCAACAACAGAGATGCTTTGCGATCTCCTCTGTTTCCCATTGTTTTGACTGTTTCTTCATACTTTGTCTTTTGTCTTCCGTTCCTCGTCTGTGATATCATGGGGGACAGGTGGCCATGGGTCCAAAAATTTAAAATTCAACCTAGCCGACGACCAACGCCCTCAATGCTGCTGCATTGTGCGGGTGTTACCCTGTATAACCATTTATTCCTTGTCCTTCCAGCATCAGTGGCTCAGTGGGCATGGAGACCACCTGTAGACCTACCAGCACAGGCTCCAACCATACTGGAGCTGGTCAGTGGAGTGATAGGGAACCTCCTTCTCTTTGACTTCCAGTATTTCATCTGGCACCTGCTTCACCACAGGATCCGCTGGTTGTATGTCACATTCCATGCCATCCATCATAATTACTCATCTCCTTTTGTTTTAGCCACTCAGTGTCTGAGTGGCTGGGAGCTGGTAACAGTGGGCTTTTGGACCACCTTGAATCCTGTGATCCTGAATTCCCATTTACTCACTACGTGGATCTTCATGGTGCTGCATGTCTATGTTTCTATAGAGGATCACTGTGGCTATGATTTTCCCTGGTCTACATCTCGTTGGATACCCTTTGGAATCTACGGCGGGCCCAGCAAGCACGATGTGCACCATCAGAAACCCAACACCAACTTCGCACCCCACTTTAGCCACTGGGACAAAATATTTGGCACACATGCTGATTTCCGCTTCTCTACTGCTAAAAGCTGAACACCTGTGTGTGTATGTGTGTGTGTGTGCGTTGGTGGGGGTGTTCATAAAAGATCCTCAGAGATTATTTAGCTGTAATAGATTAATATCATAGTAAATGTTTTACTTTGAACAAAATTAAGGAAGTATTATTTAGTTAAACACTAGTGCAATCTTTTTCAGAAAGAGAGTTTTCAAATTTAGACATAATATGTAAGAAAGACATATTGTAATGGCAATGTGGGTTCATTATTTTACTGTTGTATTCTGAGATAGTTATTTCAATTATGTGTGCTATGGATAGTAAATCATGCCTGGAATGTGCCTGTGCACCAGCATGTGCCTGCACCTGTGGAGAGCACAGTATTTTCCTAACGTGTCAGATTGCTTTACTCTAAACGTGATCATTAACTTCAGACATGGTTTAAATTACATTCTTCCTGGAATAAATAATACATACTTTGATCCACTTACCAGTGTCATGTTTCGAAATTGCATTTCATTAAGGAGCGAAGATAGCGTTTAAGCCGATATCTGAATTCTAGATACAGCGACACAGTCATTACAATATACCTAAGTGTACATTATCTCAGATCAGGAGTTCAGAGATCATTATTTGAGACTACTTTGCCTCTTGTCATGTAATCTGACCGGTCAACTCAGGTCGTTATATGCGTAGGTCCCTAGTTTCAGGCATGACCTGGCAATCTACCTATAGGTTGTTCAATACCCACTAGATGTCAGCAAAGTTATGCATTTGCAATTTGCTTCCAGTTGCTTAGATTTGTATCTTTACGTGTTGCAGATATCATTCAGAAAGGCTTGCAGACATAGAAGTGCATCATGAAAAATATATTAGTACAGAATGTCAGCTGCAGCAATATTTTCAGCCTGTCCAAGGAATCTGACTAAGTGTGTCACATGATTATTTCCACTGGCTTGTTGTGGCGGTGACGCTGCTCTCGCGTTACTTAGCACAAAAATCGAGTCACTTGTAGTCGCGGTGGCGCTGCTCTCGCGTTAGGTTACACAGGACAAAAAATCCAGTCGGACGGCATCTCTGGAGTTGCAACGGGACATGTTTGACTAGAGACCTGTTCCATTTTAAAATACGTGTCGCGTATTACATTACATCCCCGATTTAAACATGGGGCAGTGCGGCATCACGTCTTCAAAGACGGTACTGGTTTTCCTAAACCTTATATTTTGGGTAAGTTTGAACGATTTTCCCTGACTTTAACGTGCGTCACAGCGCGCAGAACTGGCCGGCTAGCTAGCTAGCTAGCTACTGCTAACGTTAGTTATAGCTACTGCTAACGTTAGTTATAGCGACGCTAGCTAACATAGCAGCTGGGACAGCAGACCTTTGTTTAGGTAGTCAGGGAAAGATTCAGCTGAGACGTTATACGAATGACAGCAATTAAAAAAAAACACAAGGTTAGATTGTGTGATTAGATCTTAAACATTACTGAATATATTCAGCGTATTTGATACTATCATTGATATTAGCAGCGTTTCTCACAACTATTGATAGACTGACGTAAACTCGTATTACCATGGAGGGTCCCGGTGGTCAGGACAGAATATTTTGATTAAATCGTTCACTCTAATTGTTAATCCGTTACTCAAATTGTAAACCTTTCTCACGAGTTAATAATCCTTGTCCTCGAATTACTAAATGTCTGGCCTCGAATTAATTATTCGTTCCCTCGTTTAAACTTGACGTTGAAAACGTGAATGAGTTGGAGGTGATGACCTAGAAAATATAACGCACCATTTAAGTAATATGAAGGCACGAATTTCTAATTCAATGGAACAAAATGCTAATTCGAGGGCACGGATTACTAATTCGAGGGGACGATTTATGTTTTGAACGACCTGATATATTCTCCTCTGACCCCTGGGGGGCTCCACGTATTACCCTTGATAATCTTGGAACAGCCAACATAATTTCATAGCTAGTTGGCATCTCCCGGCCTAGCCAGAAGTTTCACATACCTTCTGGAACAAATATCAGTGTATTGAATGAATTATTTAAAGTAACGTTATCTTACTCACTGAGTGTCAGTGATTCGTGGTTGTAACCTAACTATACTGATGTGCAGAATTAACCTAGTTTAACATTTTATTTAAAAAGGGCAGAGTGGACCAGCTAACGCTACCCTTGTATTTTGCATTTTAATTGTGCCTGATCAATGACACTTGGACTGGTCATCACCTAAGCGTGATTGCCATAACGTCAATCAATTGTTTCCTAAATCATTTGAAGACTTACCCCAGCTTCTTGGCCTTAATAAACTCTGTACTGCTTTCCCATCCCACAGGCAGCTGCTGGTATTTTATGCTATGTTGGAGCCTATGTCTTCATAACATACGACGACTATGACCACTTCTTTGAAGACGTGTACACCCTTATTCCTGCTGTAATTATCATTGCAGTAGGAGCCCTCTTGTTCATTATAGGCCTCATCGGCTGTTGTGCTACAATACGTGAGAGTCGCTGTGGTCTTGCAACGGTAAGTAAATATTCCCTGCTGACATGTTAACAAGTGCTTGTTACACAGATGTAATGCTTCCTTACAGATGATATTGTGTAGTCGGTCAGTACTTGAAAATTGAGATCGCCGGCTATATTAAAATTCATAACAAAAAAAACAACCTTTAATTCACACGGTGCATGTCACCTGTATATTACTTTCAACAGAAACCTTTGCATTCAAGCATGTCTAGTAGTTACTGTAGCCTGAATCTTCCAATACAATCCACAGTTTGTCATCATTCTTCTGCTGGTTTTCATGACGGAGGTTGCTGTGGTGGTTCTTGGATATGTTTACAGAGCAAAGGTAAGTCAAGCTCAATTATTTTCAGTCAAATGCAACATCTATCTGAAAACCGCACAGTAGAGAGCAACTCTCAGGAACATTCTCTCAGCCATAGATAAAAAAAACATCCTCCAGCCAATTACCTCAACCATAGATAACACAGGTTCTCATTACATCATTTTTTCTCCAAACAGAAAATGGTTTGAATTTTTTTACATTTGCTGCAAAAATCACTTATTTGTCAAAATTGTATGATGGTGATTATGGAATCGGTTTATAGCAGTAGGAGTTGGCATAGGGCAATAATAAACAGCTCAAAAACGCAAAAAATACTGGAGGTGGGCTTTAAATCTTTTCTTTATTTATTAAATTACATTTAAAAAGGCAAAGATCTCCAAATGTAAAGTGCCACCTTTTGTAAATTGGTTCCATGTAACATACTGTCCACAATTGTTGCCAGGTTGAAGATGAAGTTAATGATTCCATCAAGGAAGTGTATGATGAATACAATGGCACCAACAGCGATGCCCCAAGCCGCGCCATTGACTATGTGCAGAGACAGGTGAGAACGTGTTTCTATAGAGATTAAATCTTAATCTTGTTTCCTGTAATCCAGATGACATCATGCTGACGGTATACTAGGTGGAATTGTACCGATGAAGCAAAAGGTCGACAGAAAGCTAGTCTTGTTTTTTATGTTTTTTTTTGTTTTTTTTATTGTTTTTCCAATTCTTTCATTCCCACAGCTTCAGTGTTGCGGGATCCACAATTACTCAGATTGGAAGGATACGCGCTGGTTTCAGGAATCCAAAAACAACAGTGCACCTATCAGCTGCTGCAAACCTAACATTGGCAGCTGCACGGGGTCTCTCACACGTCCTGAGGACCTCTTCCAAGAGGTAAAAGGACTTCTAAAACTGTCCAGTTAAGGTACCACGCACAGCTAATGTTAAAAATTGTCTTTTCCTTGAACATATCTTTTGTGTGTTTGCAGGGATGTGAGGCTCTGGTTGTGAAGAAGTTGAAGGAGATCATGATGTATGTTATCTGGACTGCATTGACATTTGCTGCAATACAGGTATTTAATTTTTAAATTAAAGAAGTATTGATTCTGGCAGTCACATATAGTTCTTTCAGAATACGAGAAGAGAATGTGTGAAATCAGCAGCTGGTTAACAGTTAAGACTTAACTTCCTTATATTATTTAGATACTGCTCAATAATGAACAGACAGGCTTTAAAACTATGGTTAATTTTAACAGTGAACAGGTATAGACTATAGGTATAGAGTGCAATATCTCACCCTGGACTTACTGACCTACATGTGTCTCTAGATGACCATGTTGCCATGGTGATCACACAATTGTTAAAAATATTACATTCATTTAGGATGTGTGGGTGTGAGCTGTCTAAACATCCCTCTCGCTGTGGCTGTCAGTGCTGTATGGGTGTTGAGTCATGCCTTTATGTCTCTTCTTCATTCAAGTAGACCCCACTCACTGCCTTTGTCTCTTCAGTGGCAGGGAAAGTACTACAGAATCATGACACATCGATGCTCTTCAGTCATACAAGCACAATCTTATTTCAGAGTTCAGACTTTGGTTTGATCCATCTTTTTGCCAATATTCCAATTAGCTATTTCAATCTGTTGCTAGGGCTGGGCGATATGGCTAAAAAGTGATATCACAATATTTTTTGGAGCCAGTGGCGATATTCCATACGAGACGATATTTTAATATTTTTTCCATACTACATATCCACAATAATCTCTTGCGTACATTTTTGAAACAACACCACACAAGGAACTGAGCAAAGGAGAGAAAGGGAGAGGATGTTTAGTGTGGATTTTTAAGAGCGACGGTGTTGTAAAATTCTATTAAAAAGCACGTAGGCTACATTATCATGATATCTCGATATTCACGTTTTCAATATCATCAGTGAAATGTATTGCGATATATCGGGAAAACACAATATATTGCCGAGCCCTATCTGTTGCTGAAGAAATTAATTTTGGGATTCAGACACTTATTTTGGGCATTTTCTGCTATAAATTAATTTATATATAAATATGTCTCTTTTTGTACTGTCTATATAAAGAATTAAAAATACAAAAAGATTGCGTGGCGTGGGCACACCCCTTTTATTTATTAAAAATAAATAAACAAAGAAAGAAAGAAAAAGGTGGGAGCCGAGATGGGTTGTGGAGAAGCGTGTTGAATATTGTATGGTCTGTCAACACTCGCTCATTCAGCCTTTCTAACGCCTCTCAGCCCTTTCATTTGAATAAAATGAAGGGAACCAGCTGCTCGTGGTCTGAGAGGAGGCTTTTTCATGCACGTGCTTTGTTGGTCTGTATTCACTGTTAGTTCCTTTATTTGGGCCTTGGCTAGGTTCTTTGCTTATAGGGTGCTAATGCATGTGTGAATGCGAGTTTACTAGTTTGGTGTGTTTGCTGTTATTGCTGAGGCTTTTGACCCGGAGGCGTCAGTGTTTGCTGCTGATGGAGGAGCTCCTTGTTCTGTATTATCAGCCCTCCCTGGTAATGTGGTTAGATACCGAATGCCCTTAACATTGCCTATTTTAACGGAGAGAAACATTTACGGCCATTTACTGATTCAGTTTGACTACTGCATTAAAAATCCAACATTGTGGGGCGCGTTTTAAAAGAAAACATTATGTAACTGGACATTTTTAGTTTAAATTGAAAGTACATTAAAACTAGTGATATCTTTGCGTCTACCTTTCCTAGATGCTGGGGATGCTGTGTGCCTGTGTGGTGCTGTGCCGGAGGACCCGAGACACTGCCTACGAACTGCTTATCACAGGGGGAACTTATGCATAAAGAAGAAGACCTTTCTCACTATACACACACACACACACACACACAGTGTAACAAATTCACATTGCCACATACACACACTCCACTTTGCACATAGTCATACCGGCGGAGTC
>OMKK01003887.1:1949-12666 GCA_900302305.1 Polymixia japonica | reverse complement strand
GATACCATACACGTTAACTGCTATGCCTTTTATCTACATTTCTACTCTGTATTTACTTTTGCTATCATGCTGTATGTAAACTCTATTGATTTAATTTGCATTTAACCCACCACTAATATTAAGATTAATATAATTAAGAATGATTTGCACACTGCTCCTTTTCATGTAATTCCTCTGCTTATATTTTATAACTTGATCACATTATTTCAAGGAGCCTGTTAGAATGTTAGTTTCTAATACGCTGATTTTATTACTGTGTAACTTGATCACATTGTCTCAAGGAGCCTTTTAGAATATTAGATTCTAATACGTTTGATTTTATTGTTTTTATTGATGCTGTGTAACATTTCTTTTTTGTTTCTGCTTTTACTATCATGCTGTTTGTAAACTCTACTGTTGTGAAGCGCTTTGAGCTACAATCCTTGTATGAAAGGCGCTATATAAATAAAGTTTATTATTATATTATTATTATTAGAAAATCTAATACTTAGCTGTATGTCTTCATAACTGTATTCCTTCACCCACTTGTGTATTATGCTTAATGTTTTTACCATAGGAGTTCCAGGAGGAGCAGGACTGGGAGGAACAGGAGTTCCAGGAGGAACAGGAGGACTGGGAGGAGTCCCAGGGGGAGTGGGAGCTGGAGGTAGATACCAAAAAAAAGACAGAATAAAAAAGAAAAAAGTTATATAAATGTTTCACTGAGACATTGTATGAGGTCTTTGATATTGAAAGTGTCAGGATAAGACTATTGATATAATTGTTTTTGAGCAGGATATCCAGGGGGTGTGAAACCACCAAAATATGGTAAGGAGAACCTTCAAGCTGCTGTTATATTGATAACCATTACACTAAACCACACACCATTAAGTGTTCTGGATCATCGCCATCAACAGCTATTTAAACTTCTTTAATATAGCAGCATACCATAACCTCATACTATCAGTGCATGCCATCATACTATATTGTTACCGTCTTGAAAAGAAGAAAAAACACAATTAGAAAACCAAAATTCTTTGATCGTAATATTAAATGATATTGTATGTGCTGTGTTTGCCACTGCTCGCTGGGTCCAGACGGAACAGGCCTGGGTGGAGTGGGAGTACCAGTACCAGGGGCTACACCAGGTGTGCCGGTGGGGGGTGTCGGCGGCACAGGCATTCCCGTAGCCGGAAAACCAGGTTAAGCTTAGCGCAGAGCTTATTTATTTGTTCATTAACTGATGCTTTAACATTTTGGGGGGGGGGGGTTTGTTTGCTTTTTGACTGTATGTGAACCATTTGCTTTTAACAGCAAAGGATCCAACTCCTGGAGGAACTGATGGTCCAGGTATAGTTAAGTTAAATTAGTATCTGGCAGGATTGTGCATTTTCTAGAGCATTTTACAGTTCACATCTTCATTTGTGAGTGGAAATTTGTTCATTTGTAATAAATATATATTACATGTATATGTGGCCTGAGTGGCTCTTTAAAAGAGATTGATGAACATTGTTTAATTCGGGTACAGTGTATACATTATTTTCAACAGCCTGAAATTATCAAGCAGTAATAGTAGACATTAAATCACAAAATATATCTTTTCCTTTTAAGCTTTAGAAGCCCCCTGGGGACTTTTTCAGTAGACCTGCAGAAGGATCTCAACAGTACATTGACAGAGGCTTAGCATTTTTATAACTTGCCACACCATTTCCACTGCTGTCTGGCAATTGCGCTCCACCTCAAGGTTACAGCATTTTACAGCACTGCACATTCTAATACCCCCTCTACTTATTGCCCTCTACCTCTCCCTAATGGCTTCTGCCCATGCTAGTTTCCCCTACTTCTATGTCTGTTTTAACTGCAGTGGATGAAATTGGAATCTGTTGTCTTTTGGCAGGGCCCACGCCTATTGCCACAACTGGCAAGGCCCCAGAGATCCCAGAGCCCAGTAAGACTTGTTGTTTGCATGAACAACCTTTGAAAAACTGTGGCATGTGGAAAACTACTCAAATTAGTTTGTTACTCCTATTGTCTTGGACAGCCTAATTAGTATTTGTGAACCTGAACGATTCTTCCAAAGCCAGAAACCAGAGAATCAAAGGATTTTCAGGAAGTACTCAGGAAGACTTTCTGGGGATATGGCTACATTTTCCTGTTCAGAACTGATAATAGACTTTAAGCTCATTTGGGTATAAAAACTAATTCTGCGAGTCCACAAAATTAGCCCTTTTTAGTCCATGGCACAGCATCCAGATTTTACAAGGCCTTACTTGTAAATACTTATCTTATAATACTTGTGATAACCTCTGTGGTGTCTGCTTTGGGGAGAGTTGCTCATTCTTACAAATATTGACAAATAGTTCTAGGTCCATAGGAATAAAAGATGAATTCTTTTACTGAGCGGTATTTTACTTTCATTTAGAGTTTATACATCTAGGTACCATTCAGGTATTTTCAGCATTTTCAGCATTTCGTAACATCTAACATTGTTTGATAAGCATTGCATGAACACTTGAATTCTCCTACGCCCTCTTAGATAAAGGTTTATGAACATCCACACATAGCAGTTGTACTTGTAATCGGAAAGTACTGAAATGTTACATGTCATGTTACACGACATGAGTTAAAAGGGTATTTTTGGCTTCTGTCTGCTCCACCAAATGTTTTGTCACTTGTGGCCTTCAGGTTTTCTCTTTCTCTAAACATTAGCTGCACAATCCTTTTCCTTTTCCTTTTCCTAATAACTCACTTTGCTTGATGTGCGCGCAACAATTCTAATGCATAGTCATTTAAGACTAGTTAATAGTTTAATGCTGAATATTGACTCTTAGACAACGTTTGCAAGGATCTATTTTGATAATATAAATGCCTGCATTCAATTGATTTTCCCGGAAAAGCCTTCGTCTTACATTGCTTCAACTTCTAGAGCAGGGGATTTTTTTTTTTAATAGTTCTAGGAATTAAATTTGGTATATTTATAACCATCGTTATAACCACTGAATAGAGATTTGATCTATCATACAGTCTTTACACCGAATTTACTGTGAAGCCCCTGCTTTAGAATATTTCCTTCCAGTAGTAATAACATGGTATGACTGTCATTTTTGAGATGACTTTCTCTTTGTGATGATTTCTCTGTACCTTTTTAATCTGAAAAAAGAGTATTCAATTTAGTCAATTTTTTGCAATATTTGTTATTCATATGCTGTACCATAACAACATTTGGGTATAACAACAGGAATTTGGCTAATTTTGCATTTTCTCTTTTTGTACTCTTGTGCTGCATGTGCGAAACCAGGCGGTGAGTTCATGCATTTATATTTTTGCATTTATCCAATGTAATACTCTGGATTTTCTCATCTGATTTTAACGTGTATTACTGATTCTGTTGACAGTTGGTGCTGGAGTCATTCAACAAAGTCGTAAGTAGACGCCTCCCATAAAATGTCATACTATTGTTCATCACAATTTCAGTATCATATATTATATGTATTACTTCTATCCTTACTTGTACTTGTTTATTTTTCACAGCTGGAACAAGTGTTGGTAAATAGACATCAGTTGATCTCATATAACACATTTTCCCATTTAACTTCATCTAAAATTAGTTATTCAATCACAAATGTATATAATTTGTGTTTAGATTATTTATGGTAAATAAAACAAAGTGTGTTTGTCTGTGTTTTTGCATTGTAGGTGGAGCAGGTGTTCCACCACATTCTGGTGGTAAGAGCAGTTTTTATTACTCTAGCACATTAGACAGGTCTCTGAAATTCTAAATGTTTGGTAATATTCTTGTAATGTCTAGCTACTCTATTTATTCTCAGCAAAAAAGTTCTTTCTATATCAGCACATTTTACGTGGTAGGTTATTTGAGATACTGTAAATGATCCACCTCTCTTTTTTCAGTCGGTGCAACAGGTCAAGGTCAGCCTGGTAAGTGTTACTTTTTAGTTCTTAGGTAGGTTGATTTCTACTTTTTCTTGAAGGTCCAAGTTCATAATTTCTAGTCCTATAGCACTCCAAAATGGTTGAGACCTGACGGTATGGTACATGATCTGGCCACATGGTGGGGACAAACACGAATACAACAGCCATGGTTAACTTCAACATGTCCACTGCACTTTGTCTGAGACTAATTGCACAACTCTGCACTTCTAAGGGGTTGGTGTTGGCACAGGTGGCAAAGCACCTAAACCATTCCTACCAGCAGGTAAGGATGCTTAATATCTGCCTTTAAATGGCAACAATCTTATACTGTGATACTATCTCTGCATCTCTATTCCCTTGCCCACTGTCTTGCTAAATATACAGCATGCTCCATTAAGTATACATTTATTAGAATGCACACATCCATCAACCAATTTCCAATAAACTTGGCAAATATTCTAATGCTACAGTATTGACTTCAGAAATATATCTGCATAAATCAATAGCTGTAAATAGTCACACTCAACATCATTACCCTCACTTACTAACCCACAGAGGATAAGATAACACACTCACTGTATGAATTATGATGACCTGTTAGCGGATTGAATTTGCATAATGTTTACTCCATGTTTCCTGAGGGGTTTAAATAAGGGTTTACCAAACTGCAACTTGCTTTATTGCAAGTCAATTAAAACGACTATGAACATGCAGTACAGTATGTAGTCCACTGATAATGTAAGTTGATCACTGCTGCCCCAGGCAATGTTGTCACAATAGCTGAATTTCTCTGTCATGGTGATAAAGGTTTTCTATACAGGACAGGGTTTCTATAAGAAAGAGAAAGAACCACACCATCATCATGCCGTCAATATCAGCAAGAGAACTAACGTTACAAGCAAACATACACACACACAAACATACACACACACACAAACACACATGCACACAAACCATCGTAGTCCGTATTAAGCCTTGTCATTTCTAAACATCCTTATGTCGTCATCAATATTTCATAGTCTTGGTCAGATCCATAACCTATTCAGTGTTATAGATCATAGTTTCACACACCCAGGTGTATTCATCTCACCATGCATATTTTGTCTGGACAGCTGAATTAATGACCCAACATGAATCAATAACACCACTAGTTGATATGCAAAGAAAGGCAGCATCAGCAGGATTTGTCTAACTAATTATACCTTACTTTGTCTAAATTGTCATCAGTTTTGTGCATCTGCATTTGAAAACTTAGCAATTTTATAGTGTATTTTGACCATTCTGCACTATTGTACAGGAACATCAGTAAGTGGGCAGCTTGTCAGCATAATGTTTGGAATAAATGCATGATTAAGTTTATTATGGATACGATATAGCAGAGAGCAGAAAGGGTGTGCAGCAGACCTGTATATATAATAGAAAACATACAGCATAGATCCACAGATCATTTGCTGTTCATTGTTGTAAGAACAGCTAATCTTGATATGCTCCGCTGTACAGTGTGTGCATTGCCATGACCTCTGGCTCCAAACTTTGACCTCCAGTCTGATCCCATTGTACACCTTATACTGTACTGGACTGTATGCCATTGATGTCAGTACTTAATATTGTTGACTTGCATTGTTTGCCAGTAGTACAAGGCATAAGACACAATGTACTCATGCAATTCAGAATTCTGTCTAAATTCTGCAGATATAACTATAATATTCAAGCAAAACGGACCCATTCTTACTTCACTGTTAGCAGAGCACACTGCTTTTGCCATCATAATTGGTATTGTCAAGGTTATTATGGGCATGGTGCACATTACAAAGGAATACATCAGGCTACAACATTGCATATTAGCAGACATACACTCTCACTTATTCACGTGCTATTTCGACCCACAGGATACAGACTGCATGTACACACATTTTTCAGACTTCATGTTTAATACAGCATCCTAAAACACTCAATAAACAATAATACATAACAGAAGCACTACAAACTGCATCTGTATAACACTACTGCTTTCATATATACTTCATATAACCAGCCCACACTGGATGATAAATTCACAAGCAGTATCTGAACATAGGTATTAAGGGTGAAGGTGTCTCCAAGTTTTGTCTACCAGGGACCTATAAATAACTTTATTTTAGGCAGGGGATCCCGTCTCAGGAGATTTTCGGTTTAAATATATTTATCGACATGATTTAATATTGTATTTTAAGAGAAAACAATGAAGAGAACGTAACCTATGACCAGAGTAGCCACATTCTTAGATTTGATGGCAGTGTGTTATCTTCAACTTAATGAAACATTGTACGATTTAAATGCTCTTAATTATGCTGGACAGCCTGAGGGATTATCCCAATTTAGAACAACCCATTTAGATGAACAATGTTTATTGTATCACCCCATAGGTGCTGGGGTCGGTGTTGGTGCAGGCGGATATCCCTATGGAGTAGGCTATGGAAGTAAGTGTCTTATACTCGTATACACATAGTGCCCAAAAAAGATCAACAAAGTAGGTGAGGACCCCCAGCCCCACTGCCCTAACTGTCCCTGCTTACACTATCTACCGCACGGGGACTTTACTGGCATTCCAATGAGTACCTGGTATGCTCTTTTTGGAGTATATATTTAAAAGATGTGACAGCAGCTGTCCAAATGACTCTGTGCTTCAGGTCCCTATGGTGCTGGAGCAGGTCTAGGTGTTGGAGTTGGAACTGGAGCCGCAGCACTGCCTGGAGCTAAGCCGTTGAAGCCCCCAGGTGTGTGTGTGTGTGTGTGTGTGTGTGTGTGTGTGTGTGTGTGTGTGTGTGTTTGTGTTTGTGCTTGTCTTAGTGAGCTAAACTGTATAAATGAGAGTCACTAATAACCAGCCTATGGTTTTCCATTGGTTTGGATTATGTCTCTTTTATTTCAGTATTAGGACTTAATTTGGCTATTTCTAAAACTAAAAGCAAAAAGTTATGGTCTTGAAAAAATCAGTTGGGGTGTTACCAACCGTGTTACCAGGTGTTTCCACCTCCCCAACTGAAGTGAAACAAGAATCAAGAATCAAGAATCCACGGTTTTGATTCAGCCCTGCCAAACGAGGCAGGTGTGAAAGTGTCTATCAACTCACATCCTGTTGTGTTGTGTCCATTGCAGCTGTGGGCGGAGCAGGAGGGGCAGGCATTCCACTGGCAGCTGGACCTGGTGCAGGTATGGATTCTAACTGTAACCTTTGAACTTAGGAACCCACCAACATTAACACTGAGATCATTGTGTTTCCAATTGACACAAAATATAAATGGAACCCCTTCTTTCCCTTTTCAACTGTGTTTATACTGCTTATTGAAAATGTGTATTTGTTTCTGTTTAAGTTTTAGTCTAGTTTTTAGTCTAGCATTTTATTATTACTATTACTATTCTCTGAATTAGCCAATCACTGATCCCATGTAGATGAGGTCAGTTATCAGGAAATAAAGCTGCTTTTCTCTGTCATCATGATTCAGGTGGATACTATCCATATTATGGTCATGGTTATGGACAGGGTATGTATGAGAAGGGAAGAGGCTGACAGCACTCATACACAATGCCCCCTAACTTCAAATCAAATTTAGTGCTCAAAGTGACGGTTTGCTTCAGGAAATGCCATCGCGTTGAACTTCCTGCGTGAGGACATGGCAAACGTGCTGATAGTGGCTTCTACGTTGGCGACTGTGCTGGGCGCTAAAAGATGGAAAACAACAGTGAACGCTCAATCACCTCAAAAATACTGACCATGTTAACTGTGATAACAGAAGACTTTTAACACCTCATTGTAGGCCTTTTGTAATTAGTTTCTGTTTGAGGACTAGGTTGATTTTCTTAGCTAAGTCTTTCTTTCTCAGGCCTGAAATCCTTGGGGAGCCCTGGGTGTAGCTCTCCTGTGCCATTTATTTTTAAGGATCTGCTTTCTTCATCATTGTGTCTAAGCCAGTTGTGTTTGTGTGTGTGTGTGTGTGTGCGTGCGTGCGTGCGTGCGTGCGTGCGTGTGTGTGTGTGTGTGTGTACTGTGACAGGTGGGCTGAGGTATCCTGCTGGAGTTGGACTGGGAGGTGCTGGCGCAGGAGCAAAACCACCCAAACCAGGTATTGAAACAGGCCTGCTGCTATCATAACACACGTAGCACCGTGTTTCTTCAGATGCCTCCACACTTTGAATACTGTCTTCTTTTTTTCTACTAGGACCCCCTATTTATAATAACAATAATGAACAGCAGACACAGGAGCAACCGCTACAAGTTCTCCTTCCTCCCCACCTCAATTGCACTTTTGAATAAACAGCCTGCCCTGCCAGAAGTAGCACTTTAACGAGTTCGTTTAGTTCCTTTACCTTCTTAATCTTATTTTAATGGCTTTAATTTTTTATTCATTTACTCTTATATTCATTTAATCCAATTCCGCTGCCGATTTTTTAGATTTTTAGATTTTTGGTTTTTATGATTTCTCATTCTTCATTACTTTTATCTTAGACCATTATTGTTTCTGATTCTATGGTTTTTATGGGTTTTTATGGTTTGCTGTTTTATCCTTCCCTTACCTAGGGAATGGATGAGGTAAACATACCGTGCAATAGGGCTGTGCAATCTGACTTATGATTATGTTGAAAAAATACTGTGCAATAGGTCTATGCAATTCTGTGCCATAGCTGCCTCTTTTCACTGCATTTTAGACTGTGACTTTCTTTTTTG
This sequence comes from Polymixia japonica, assembly GCA_900302305.1. Taxonomy (NCBI): domain Eukaryota; kingdom Metazoa; phylum Chordata; class Actinopteri; order Polymixiiformes; family Polymixiidae; genus Polymixia; species Polymixia japonica. Next base: position 4,052 of record OMKK01003887.1, on the reverse strand, counting down.
TGTGTTACTTGTGTCTGGCTTGTATAATGCGGTACATGTACTTTTGCCCAAGACAAATTTCCCTCCGGGGACAATAAAGTTCATCTCATCTCATCTCATCTCAACTTACCAGCCCTTTAGGGAACGTAGGGTGCAGGGTCAGCTACAGAGCAGTGCCCCTGACCCTGGTAGGGATTCGGTGTCTTGGGCAAGACAGTTCAGCAGAGTGGTTGCTTGTCAACATGGGGGCTTGAACCCAGATCCTCTGGTTGAAGAGAGGCCCCTCCGCTCACTCCACCACCCTGCTGCGCCCTCCCTGTATCTGAAGTGCAGATATAGAAACATTTTCCTTACATTGTGACAAATATCTTGGTTAAGAAGTATAACAGATTAAAATGTCGAGTTATTCTTCTAGGCAGGTTATGTTCATGTTTATGTTTTGCTTTTCGTTACAAATGCTGTCAGGTAACCCATGCTGCGGCATAATTGTTGTTTGTATTTCTACTGTCAAAAATAACAGTATTTTACTAAATTAATATCATCATTACTGAGCCCCATCAAAGCCAGACAGTGATCCCTCTACAAGTGTAACACTGTTGGGACATGACCATTACAAATGGAGGAAATCAACAACAGACATTTCCCTATGGAGACCGATTACTGCCGGAGCCTGAATTAGTACTGGCTTGTACAACATCAAAGTCAGACTGTTTGAAGATAGCATAATCCTCTGGAGGGCCCTGCCCATAACGGCAGTGCCCTACCAGGGAAAGTACGATGAGCTTGTTACAATCACATCAGATGAACCCATGGCTGCGTCACTTTAGGGGACCCTGAGCACCCTATGTTGAGCAGTAAATATAGTTCAGGCCACAACAGTTAGAGAAGCTGGCAGCTGAGAGTAGTCCATACTGTATAGTCATTTATTATAAAGTATGAGCTTTGTATTGATAGACAGATTGCTAAGAGTGATTGTACTGTCTTTGCTTTTCAACAGGCTACGGTAATCTTGGAGCTGCTGGTGGATATCGACAAGGTAAGCATTGCTTTGCTTGTGCCATATTTTCACTCCTCCGTATAATATCGTCTTACTTTATCAAAGATGCCACTTGGAATGTTTTCATCAGAAAAGTGAATGGATCCATGTGACACACATTTCAGTAGCGAACACTTTAACCAAAGTCTTTACACTTTGTGCAGCGTAACTTGTAGTCCTGCCCCTCTTCTTCTTCCTCTGGCTATCAGTGAGGGATGAGCGTTATCATGCAGCAGCAGCAGCCTATGACCTTCTCTCTCAGGCCCAAAGATACAGGCCAGTGAGAGAGCCTCAAAGACCCAATCCTCCTCCCAATGGTCAGAAAGATATTCACTGACAGAGGACCAGTCACACTGCTTGTACTGCCAGTCACACTTTCTTCAGATGCCAATGCAGTGGAGACGTTTGACCGATGGATTAGCTTGTTATGAATACAGCATGGTTTGCATACTCACTATGCTTTTTCTCACTCTACATGTTATGCTGCCTTGCGAGGCAGCTGGAGTTCACAGCGAGAATTGCGAGCGCGAGAATCCATCTTGTCAGGCTTCAAGTTAATGCGATTGTGGCCGAACCACAGCTGGTTCGGACCAATCAGCGTCCTATGAGGAACTACTGGCAACCTAGACTGATGATTCATCCAATCACCTGCCAAGTGCCTGCCCTTTTCCAAACAGTTTCCAATGAAGACTTCCCAGATGGTTCTGTGTAACTAACCAAACAGTTTCCAATGAAGACTTCCCAGATGGTTCTGTGTAACTAACCATCAGGTGATGAGGATGGTTATGCACATCAGGTTATGAGGTTATACATGTTATGAGGATGTACAGTATATTTACAGTTCATTTGCATGAACTGATGAGATTTTATGACTTAATGCAGATGAACGAAAGTTGCTTTCAGTTGGTTGTTTTAAGCTGATTTCACACCAATAATAACCTATTATATCACTAGATCAATTTCTGGTCATGTAATATAAACAGTGATGTTGTTCTTTTGTTGAATTAATTTAATTATCTTTCAATTTTACAGGTGTGGCTGGTGTAGTTCCTGGTTATGGAGGAGGCTACCCACAACAAGCCTACCCA
>OMKK01003875.1:18829-33468 GCA_900302305.1 Polymixia japonica | reverse complement strand
TTCTGCAATGGTTTCTAATTTATCTACAGTACGTTTAGATTTTTTTAAACAAACAAAACAAAACAAAACAGCAATGACAATCATAGGATGGTACATCCAGCATAAAACTCATGATGTCTATCATCATAATGATCTAACCATTCAAAGTGCAAAGAGAGCAAGTTGTGTAATGTGTGAAACCTGATGCCAGCATGTTATAGTCTGCCTGTGTTCCTGTGCCAGAGGGTATCTTCGCTGAGATAAGGACTGAGTTTTCTTTTTTTTTCTATAATGACATAAAAGTGCAGGCACTATTAGAAATGTAGAACATCTCCGTCTTCAAGTAAGGTCAGTGTTAGTGTTCTTCTCTTTCAGGGTTTGGTTGGGTTTGGATCTTGTGTGTTTACTCCTCAAGGGTAGGACAGGGTTCCCAGGAACTCGTTAAGCCCCCTGTGGACATTGGCAGGCTGGGAGACGGCACGCTTGGCCAGGCTGGGCCCCATCTGGGCGTATAGGGCTTGGCACAGTTTGGCTGTGGCCCCTCGCACGCTACTGCCCCGGCCATGAACGGTGCCACTGTGGCCAGAGGTGCCCAGGAGGTGCCACAGCAGGGGCAGCACTTTCTGCTCCACCATCTGGGGCTTGCGAGGGTAGAGCTCTGTCACTAGATCTGGATAGAAGAACCAGGAAGCAAGAGGAGACATACAATAAACAGTTAACCAGAGGCTGAGGCCATAGCCAAGTGTTAAATGTGGTGCTGCGGGGTACAGAATGAATGCCATACTGACATACCTCCAACCTTTTCGATAAGATCCACCTTAGCTTTGCCACTTAGGAACTGGGCCTTGGTGCAGAATGGCCCGAGGAGGAGGATGTTATCTAGTGTGGAAACAAAACAAAAAAACCACAAAGAATACCAAAGTCAAATATAGACCTACCATACTTTCAGTTTCGACTCCACCTAAAATTCCACCTAGTATTTGTCATTTAGCTGTGAAGGCATAAGATGCGTACCAAGGTTTAGAATGAGCGCATCGATGGCTCCAATAGCGGTGGAGTAGATGGCATTGTTTTTGGAGTTTAGGTGATTGTCCACAATAGCTGGGACCAGGATGTTGACCACCTGAGATAGGTTGTCTTTCATCATGCTGATGATCTTGTGGAGAGACTCCAGGGCATACAGGTTGACTTTATGTTGGACTCCTGCAGCCTGGCCTTGAAGGCATCATCGAGGCCTCGTTTGTCATCGGTCACGTGATTTTCTCGTGAATGACACACGCTTCGAATCGAGGCTTCATCTGACACGCCCACTTTTGCTCGAGACACGCTCCGAAGCCTCGGTTCATTTGTCCCATCACTAGCAGCTGGTAAGAGGACGGACAGGAAGGGTTAAAACGAGACTGTTTTCCGTGTGTAACTGCTGCTTTTATTAAGATGTGTATGGTTTAATTAAAATTTGAGATGCGAAGCATCTGCTATAGCCTGTACTTTCACTCACTCACTCACTCACTCAGTCAACAAGTCCATCTCTGGGGAGGAGGAGGATGGGTCATACATTTTTCGATATGCAAGAATGTTTGTTGCTTCGGATCTATGACACTCTGTGCCTTGTTGTGTTTCATTTACCTAAATAAAGATTAAACACAAATTAACTTTGGTCTTTGTTGTAATTTGATAACCACTAACAAATAAAACAATTTGTATAGGGGCAAGTAAAATCGCTTGTGATTTGAATGTATGGCAGGGAAATCGCCACAGACACACGGTTAACACTCATAATACTGCAAATGCTTGGGTTTTCATCAGTGGACCATAGGTTCAATCACCATTGTTTCCTCATTCGGCGATAAATAGTGACTTAACAGACATGCATTTAAATTAAAATCTTCAGAGATCTTCGAGATTGCCATTTTTGTAAAACGGATTTTAAAAGAAAGGATTTTGCACAGTACTTGGAAAAAATAAAAATTCACAATTTGCAGGTATCCCTGCAATTATCATTCACACTAGAACACATTTTGTACTTATTTATATATTTTATGTTATGCCTCATTATATATTATATATCTTATTGTCTTGGTACTTATTTATTGTATTTGTATTATTTGTCTATTGTATTTAATGTTGATGTGTCAATCATTGTCTGTGATGAGGCTCAGAATGGTTGTGTCGTTAGCAAACTTAATGATGGCATTGGAGCTGTGCTTGGCAGTACAGTCATAAGTGACCCTGTGGTATGCCTGTGTTGAGGATCAACGAGGAGGAAGTGTGGCTGCCGATTCTCACCACCTCGGGCCTGTCCGTCAGGAAGTCGAATATCCATCTGCAGATGGAAGTCTCGAGCTTAGGGAAGAGTTTTGAGGGAATGATGTTATTGAATGCCGAGCTGTAATCAATGAAGAGCATTCTCACATATGTATTCCCCTTGTCCAGGTGGGTGAGCGCAGTGTGTGTCGCCAAGGCAATGGTGTCATCCGTGGCCCTGTTTGGCCTGTATGCAAACTGAAGAGGGTCCGATGTGGCAGAGAGGGAGGAGCAGATGTGGATTCGCTCGAAGCACTTGATGTCAGTGCGACAGGATGGTAGTCGTTTAGACAGGAGGCCACTGTTTTCTTGGTGACAGGAACGATGGTGGATAGTAACCCTTCTCTTCTCTCCCCCACACTCCCTTACTCTCTTTCTCTAATGTCATCTCCTTTACTCTCTTTCATCATTAATTAATTAATTTTCTCATGCCTTCTTTCTCTTGGAATGGGCTTAAGGGTCACTGTAAACTGATAACCATAACCAATTGTCTGTTTGTCTATACAGACAAGACAAAAGACAGCAAGGTAAACATAAACACACTACAAGTATACACCCAGAGTCAAAGAACTGTTCCTGTGTGGCAGTATAGGCGTTTTCACCGATGTGAAAAGTACAACTAGGCTGATAAATAGCAAAATATTGGACTGTTTAGTCCAATTGATAAGGTTACTGAATACAACTTGAATTACATCATCTGTATTGCTGACTAACATTTTATTTTGAGCACAATCCTTCTGTTAAATATTTATATTTTATAAATTATTTTTGAAAATACAGTGCATCCCATGAGACACCCTATCTGACAGGTACTCCTGTTACTTTTTAGCATCCTCTGATGTCTGATGTCCCTTCCATCATTATCTCCCCAACAAATCCCTTGTCAGAGTCTGACCATCTTAGGAAAATGTAAAGAAACAGGCCTCTAAATATGAATTTAAATAAACAACAAGTAGTTTAAGTATTTAAATACAAATTTTATTTAAGGTCTTAATAAAAATTAAAGTGTCTTCAATCTTGCATTAAAAAAATATATACAACTTGTTAGATTTGATAAACAGAATAGTGACAGATCAATGAGCATACTTAATTATTTTAAAATAGTTTTGTTCTTCTGTCATCATAGTCAGCAATGCAAACTATACATTATTTCTGCCAGATCCACATCAAGGGCTCCCTCGAGGGAGTTAAATTGGTGAGACGTCGAACAGTCATCAGTGTGAGAGACACTGCAAAACCCTTAACCGTCACCAGTGCCTTTCAATGGATAACACCTGGGAATGGGGGCAGATATTAATAAATTATGATGGTATTGATAACTTTAAAAAAGGTCCGGATGAGTGATTTGATGTTTCTCAGTAGATACATGCATCCGGATGCTGGACAATGGCTTCCCACAATGATTCAATGGAGAAAATGTCAATTTAAGTAATTTACAGGTACTTTGTGCAGAACATTTTCTAAGCAGAGCCAAAAATGATTTCCCACATGACATGATGTGCAATGTTTCACGCTCGGACATGGCTAGACTAGACAGACAGCTGTAAAGTTACCCGCCCACACTAAATAGCCAATTCAAATAGCCACTCTTTGCTTCTGTGTATTCCAACTATTAAACTACTAATAAACCAGAACTAATAAACCAGAAAGAAAAAAACAACTGGTGTGGGACTTTAAGGTGTTGGACAAGTTTGGAGAAATGGGCAGAATTTGGGAAGGACGAGCAAGAATTTTAAAGTATACAACAAACCAAATAATATCTAAATGGTTGTAAAAGCAACTTGCCTAGAGCATGTTTAAGGCTTTCATTGCTGGAACAGAGCATTCATAATCAGCAAAACATCACTGTATAATGGCTATTATTTATTATTTTGTCAATGTTCACACAAATATTTATATTCCAAGACTTCCTGATAAAGACAAAAACAACACTGTCATTACTTTTCAACTTACCATGAGGACCCTTTGCAAGGTAACACCAAATGTCTCGGCTGCACGTCGACCCTATTCTGACAACCTAAGAGCAGAAAAACAAATGAGACCCTAGGACATGCAAGTGACTATGTGCACATTGGACAACACACCCATGCAAGATTAACATAATACTACGAAAGTATCATGCAACTCCAGCTGAAAAAAACTGAAGGTTTTTTGTTCAATAGGATTTTTACGCTTTTAGTGCAATAGCAAATTTTGAGCATTCTACATTGTATAACAAATTACCAAGATAGTATTCGTGGGTGAAATGAATGGACCATTATTATTTGAGCAAGAGTTGCATTACAACCATTTGTTTTTTTCTGTACAGCTAATTTTGCTCGGAAAAACTACTACTAGCAGATTTTGTACTAAAATGTGTTTTGATAACAGGTTTTGGATGACTTGCATTACTTGAAATTTTGAACAGAAAACAAAACAAAGAATCTAACAAATGAGAGTTGGGGTTAGTTTTACCTTCTTGTGGCGATCTTTAGGCTTTTAGAATCCTCTCCTCTGCGATTTTTTTCTTTTATAAAAACCAGCCAGCATGACTTTGCATCAAAGTCAAGTAAGATCCCTGCAAGCTTGATTTGAAATACTGTTGAAATTCAGTCATTTCAAATGGCTGAAGATACATGGCTCTCTGGGGAGCTTGAAGAGATATGCTAGCTAAAGGTTGATGACATAATACACGTTAAAGCACTAGATCATTCTCAAATGTCAAACATGTATTTGGCAGTACATTACCACAAGGAATAATGGCTTTACTTTTTTTTTTTCTCTCTTTTTAAGGATGACATCTAGGTACGTTTTGAATACAGGGACAGAGTATGTGCTCACGTTCAAGAGCAAACTTTTTTCTTTTTTTAAATATCAGGTTGATGTGTAAACATACAGTTGAATAATTTATTCGCTTTCGTTGAGAAACTAAAAACGAGGACCACTTTCAAAAACAGAAGGCATTCCTCTGATACAACAAATGCAAAATACCATGTTTAGATTGATTAAAAAGAAATTTTTAATCATTTTTTTAATAATACAACGCACTGCAGCAAAACATTTTTGGGATATATTTAGTATCCTATTTAGCCAAGAGTACACAAGCATTATGCATTTTGGAGACGACACGGCTTTAGAGCACAGACAGTTGTCCTAAGGTTATGTACATATTGAGTTGGCTGCAGCCTTCCTTAGAAACTATAAGGACTGTTCACTAACCTGTCAAACTTCACAACAAATAGTGGCTTGTCAATAACCTTTTAGCAATACCTTGCAGATGAGTATACCAATTGCATGAGTTGCAAAACTAGAGGCCTTTGTAGTCAAATGAAGTAGGTTTGAATGAGAATTTTAGGAGAAATTATCTAAATTGAGTTAGGCAAGACTAAATTTGAATAATAATATAAACAATATGTGATATAGCATAGCCTTAATAGGAGTTTTTGTTTTTATTCAAAACAGCTGAGAGCTGTATTTGGATTTGCAACTAAATCTAGTTAGTGAAGTTACACCGAGGCATTATCGATATTTTTTTTTGTCCTGTCATTAAGGACATTTAAAATGCAGCCTAAGTGAGAAAGCTAATCGCCACAATCACATCTTGTTAGGAACAATTAACTGAAATGCTAACCATCAAACAAATATCACTAAATATCACTTATTTTTCTGTTAGATTTGTGCAACCAGGGGCTTAGATCTGCCAACTACGCAACTGAAACAAACATTTAATGGAAACATATGAACAATGAAACCTCCTGTATTTACGTATTTCTCTGGCACGCTACGATACATCCAACAAAATGTATTGTTTAAGTTGATAAAAAAAGTGAACATAAAATAAACATAAAAAAAGGAACCAACGAGAGGGAAATTACTTTTGAAAAGTTAAAAGTGAGTTACAATCGGAGATTGTTGCCAGGGCAACTCTCTACCAGAGGCCATTCAGTATCTTCCATATGGATGTTCTCTATACGCTCCCTTGGTCTGCCTGGCAGGGGGAAGTTTGCCTCCGGTCCCAGTGCTTGGCCATGAGCCCTCCCAATCATCTTGAGCTAATGGGACAGAAAGACAAAAGCACAGGCAAAAAACAAAAACAAACGGTTAAATTCTGGATACATGCAGTGTGCTAAAATAGGAGCACAGGTCTCATCACTGCATCAATATCATATACTGATGAGTTCTCAGTGAGAGTGGATATCTGTTCTGGTTATGAGGGCAAACTCAAATACATGACAAAGACACATTTCTTGCATGCAGATAAAAAGGATATCACAATCTTACCATAAGGTTCATATGTTGCTTCCTGGGGCTCTCCATGGCCATAATCATAGTATTCAGTATCCCTGGGAACAGAATAAAAGTGTCAAAACTGTGCCACCAAATTTAGATTTAGACATGGAGAATTTCATCTAAATTTTAACTTACGCCGGTGCTGGTTGTTGACTATAATAACTATCATATGCCTCATAAGATGGCTCTGTATAGGATTCTTCATATGGAGGCTGAAAGGAAAGGCAAAACATCATGAACCAATGCCAGAAATCATTTTACCATTAGCAGACAAATCATGACTGAACTTAGAAAACAGACAGGGCATAGGTATGTCATTTACATATTCCTCATAGGCCTCAGCTTTAGGTTGTGATGCAGGAGGGGGAGGAAGCTGATGCTGCTGGTGGGAAAGGGCTGAGGCAGGCAGCATCCTTGGTGCCCCTGAAGGGGGTCTAGAGCGGGGAGCTGAGCCTCCTCTGGAAGGTGCAGCAGACGGCCCACCCCTACCAGCTGGTGCTCCTCTAGGGGCTCCACCCCTGCCTAGTCCTCCACGAGGAGCTCCACCCCGTGGTGCTCCTCCGCGAGGGGCCCCGCGTGGCATTCCTCGCCCCCTGTGGAAAACATAAGCCATTTTCTCAAAATCCAACCCACGATGAGTCAATTAGTTAGTTATCACAAGAGACTATAGAAGAAAGATATATTAGTCAAGAGTACTACCTGGGTCCTGCAGCGTTGTGTGGCCCACCTCTGCCCCTGCCTGGGAGACCACCTCGCCCCCTGCCTGAACCATCCTGGGCTCCATTCAGGTAGTGAGGATCCATGTACTGGTCCTGCTCGCCAGGCTCCTACAGACCAGACAAGAGAGCCTTTTAGGCCTAGTATTCACTGGAGGAAATCAAGACAAAAACTGTTTGGATATCCAAGATGACACAAAGCATGTGAGTGAGAGAGCGTCAGAGAGATGGTTGTTCTGGACACGTACAGGGATAAGAAACTTCTTGACTTCCTCCATGGCATGGGCCATGCGCAGGTAGGCCTCTGGTATGGGGGCTGTCACCTCAATGAACACATGCAGCTCCATGGCCAGGTGAGCATATTTAGCCTCGCCGCCCTTCCTCAGCTCTTCCTCCTGTGGATCATATCAAATGCAAATGACACATTCAACAATGTACAGAATGTCCTGTGCTGCAATATCACAGGGTAACATAAGTTCATTTAAATACTGCAAGCCACTGGCATTTCTTCACTTTTACCTTATTCTTATCCCTCATGGAACCTTTTCCCAGGACTGAGATCTTAGCTCCAGTCTCTTCTTGGAGCCTCTTGATTGTGTTGCCTTGAGGTCCCAGAATCTTACCAACAAAGTTCACCTGTGGCCAAAACAAACAAACATTAAAAAAACCCAAAAAAACAAAACCTTAATTGTAGTACACCTTAGCGCCTGAGGCAGACTACAGATATAGGTAGAAAGATGTCAGACTGATAGGATAGTCTACCCCCCCTGGCCTGGTTTCATTTCTTGACTCAAGAGCAGTTGCTATGGCCATGCCAGTCCTCCTCAAATGCATTTAGGCTACTGCGTACTTACTCATGCAAGAAAAAGCTTAGTGGGACATTACACGCATGAGTTGACTAATACTGGGGCAACAGAGAAAGACTGGAAGAGAGGAAGCTTTAATAAGGCCAAGGAAGAATGGGTTTAATATCCAAAATGTGCCAGTGCTAAATCTAAATACCAACCAGTAAGGAGAGAGGAATTATAGCTTGCATCCTTTAGCTTTGTTCAACTTGGCTAGGACTAGCAGATGTATTGTATATTGTTTAACGCATTAACTGAAACTGGCAAACCAAAATGCTATGCTAATCATTTAAATATAACAACTAGATATTGTACACCTTTTTTCAACATTTTGTTGCATTAATTGAACAAAAGAGCAGCAAAAACAATGTATAGGCTGCGCACTCAGCCATGATGCAACCACGTTTGGTCAAGACGATGTACTGTAGATGGCTTTGAGTCAGGTATGCTAAGCATATCTAAACCTTGGTCAATGGAGACAAAGCAAAATACTTGCCCTCGGGTATTGCTTGGTGGGAATGAGTACGCGCTCTTTGAGCTTGAGGCTCCTTGTGGCGAAAAGGTCCAGATATGTTTCTTTATCTTGCTCTTTTTTGACATCCCCTTTCTGAATCCTTTCGATCTCTGCAGAAAGGACAATGCATTTTTATTAAACACTCCAATTGCTCAAGAGCAAGAGCTCAGATCAATTACAAAATATTGCATTTATATGGATAACTGTTAACCAAGTAAAATGCTAAAAAATTAAACCAGAAAATACTCCCTCCGACTAATAAGTTCATAATTATATTAAGGATGAATACAACGAGCAAACCAAGCTGTACGAGTAGGATGAAACTTTACAGAGTCGGTCATTATTGTCTTCTACGTTGTTCTTTGATAGTGGAAAAAACGTCGACGGGAACAAACGGTCGTTATTGTCATTACGCCGCGTCGAAGAGCCGAGACCGTGTAGTGACAAAATAATACACATCTTCCAACTCCACAGATAACCACGTGTATACAGCCGAGACTACCGACACCATTGTTCAGGCCTTCGGCTGCCGGCAACTCTGTAAAGCCCAGAAAACAGGCCTCATCCCACACGGACGTGTATCTTCCTGCTAGCCTGACAATTAGCAAACATGCTAGCAAGCAAAAATCCCTACCTGCAGAAATAAGTTTCATGGCGTGTGTAAACGATGAATCCAAGCTGTCCTTTTCTGCCAGGAGCTCCGGGAGATATTTGGTGTCGTCCATTTTGCTTTTCTTTTGTGCGGGGCTCGATTCTATGGCGGACTCAGATTTGCTCTTAACGTTCAAAAGGCTCATCATCAAGAGATTATTAGCTCAGTTCGCCTGTTAGCCACGTTACGTCGCCTACTGGGGAACTAGCTAAAAGGCTGATATTTCACTTGTATGTGTTCAAATTATTAGTCAATTTGAAAACTCATCCAGTCCTCTTCTTGTTCACCTCGCTTTGACTTGGCTCAGTAAACTAGATAGGATGGCGTAGCGTCTAACTTGACTAGTAGGAGGAGAGTAAGACAACATCGTCACTGCCTGTAGGAAGTGCGGAACATACGCAACACCCCGATCAGTAGCGGTCTTTTTCAATTGAGAGAAAGCATGCAATATTTGGAAATGAGTATTAATCGCAATGAATGTGACGGGAGTGGGAGGAAGGACGTTAAATTGGGTTAAGGATTTCTTATTTGGGACAACGATAGGGGTGAGAATCGGTAAAGAAACGTCAAACCAATATAGGGTAGACAACGGGACACCAGAATACATTACTATTCTCGGTTATGATAAATTATGTTCTTGCTCGGGTAGAATAAAATATAGGTAGATTATTTTTTGCTGATGATATAGCATTATGGAGGAGAGGTAGTAACGTTCAGTTCACTGTTGGGAAAGTTCAAGATGCCATCTACACTGGAAAAAATAGCTATGAGGTGGGGGTTCAGATTTTCTGTTGAAATCACACAACCTATTATTTTTACTAGGAAGAGGGTGTTGGGGGTGGGCTAAAGGTTTAGTCGGGTCGCTGGTTCACACTCCAGTTCGGTAGGTGGCGGTAATGCACCTTTAACGTTTGTTGCAAACCGCCGATAACAACAACAAAGAAGAAGATTGCGCACCCCCTGTGCACATCAGCCCCCAGGCGTCAGGTCTCAGCCTTGAAGCAAATTTGACATGGTGGCCAACGGTGGTACTGCAGTCTAAAATTCACATGCGGCCCAAAAGGCTTTTTCCCCCCATAGACGGCCATTGTAAAAGACAGTCCTCTAAAACTGTTCAGAAGATACCTACAACACCACATACTACACTAAAACATTCTTTGAATTAAGGATTTTTTTAAACATGAAGGCCGATTTCTTTGAAAAAAAATCACTCAGAGCCTTATAAAACCTTGTTTTGGTGTGTGACGTCACCTCAGGGTACAGGCCATGAGGTTCGCTCGTGGGCGCGCGGGAATACGTAACCAGACACTACTGCGCATGACCGTTAGACCGTATGCCGGAAGTAAAATCAGGAAGTAAAAAAAATTGCAGCTTTCGTTCAAATGAATGGGCGGCCATTTTCTCGTTCATCCTCCAGTTATTATAGAACCTCCTTGGTGCACATTAAAAAAAATCTCTTTACAGAGTTCCGAAGTCGGCTCCGCCTCCACCTGGCACTGGCCCCGGAAGTGGTACTAATTCAAAGCTATTTTTTTGTTTGTGCGTTTTAACAAACGATTTTTACAAGTGACGCTTTCAGTACTGCGATATTTTTTAAACATAACAACTTTACATCAACAATGACCGTATTTGTGTGATTTACGTGTGAAAGGGGGCGGGACGAGTGGGTGGAGACTTTGGTATCAGAAGAAACCTCTGATTTTATTATAAAATTTCTCCAGCATATGCTCTTGGCCATGCCATGCCAATATACAGTGACACAGTAGCGTCACTTTCCACCGTGCGGTTTGCGGCATGCAGTTGAAAGGAGCAATCTTCCGAGTTGTAATTTCTTTTCAGGTCCCTCCTTGCTTTTAAAAATATTTATGCCTTCTAGTGACAGAAAACAGTACAGAAGCTGAAAGGGCAAGGTAACCAAAGAGGAGAATGGCCGCGTGGGAACAAAGTAAGGGGAAGAAAAAAGTCAACAAACGTACCAGTACACAGGGTTATTTAGATCAAAGCTACCGTTTCCTCTCCAACAAGTTGATGTAGATCCACTGCTATTGTTGATACGTTTCAAAAGCCACAGCCATGTGTGTTTTGCCATGGCCAGGTGTAATAACTATAGACAATACTTAAAGAGATATTTTGTATTGTCCTTATCCCATGGCTTTAAGCTAAATGCCCTGACAATAAAGGAATATTTCCAACGGAATTTGGGTTAGTTATAGTTATATAATAGAGTATCGATAGTAAATGAATATTTATTCAGTCTCAGAATATGTATTTTTATGGAGGGTTAACAGAAACGCTGTTGTTAAGTTTCACTTCGGGTATCTGCATATACATATTAATACATCTCTACATCCCTGGCAGATGCTCGGCTCCAGCTTCCCCTAACCAATATTTGACGTAAGGTAGTTAGAGCGACTCCGCTTCTATTGCATTTAAACATTTTTAAACTTTCTTTATTTCTTTTTTACCCAATTATATTACTAAACGTTCTTCACATTGATTTTTTTCCTCAAATCATACTGAATACTGTATAGGACTACCATGCCAATGCTCAATAAACTTAACAACAATGCATATAGTACAAAAAAACAATCTCACCATACTGTGCGTGCAAACAGACACATTTAATAAAGAAACTGTAGGCCTACTTTGTGTAGTTACTATTCTATTATACTATTAAACATTCTTACCAATTTGTTGTGCTGTTGCTTCATAGTGAACATGTTCATCTTCATCAAATTTGTCTAGTTCATCCAATTATATAAAAAGCATTAACATTTATTACTGCAGTTGCACTTGTCTTCAGTGAGAAAACAGGCACACAGGTCTTCTGAGTGATAACCTGACAAATGGACCTGAACGCACATCATTTTATTGAGACAGACCCCATCAGGGGTGGAGCGTGGGAAGGAACAGCCTTCTCTGATCACAATACAGTGGCTTAATTTTCTGTGTAACCTGAAGAACTAGAGTAGCCAGCTGGTGTCAATCACTTTGTTTTCCATTAAACTATTAAGCAGGGAATACATATAACCCATTACATATAATCCTTTAAATGGTTATAATTTTCGTTTGTGTATGAAAAGCAGTTCCATAGTTGAGCTCGTTTTGGATTGTAATTGGATAATGTAAATGTATTGATTTGTTTGTTGTACTGTGCCAAGCCTAATTATTTAATGACCCTTTGTTAACATGCGACCATGTTGTACTGTGTGAAGCCTAATGACCCTTTGTTAACATGGCACCCTGTTGTGCTGTGTGAAGCCTAATTATGTAATGACAAGAGTGTATTTTTTTTTACCATATGTGTCATCAAAGCCAAAGTGTTTTTATTATCAAATGTGCAGTGTAACACATGGTCATCCTGAACAATGAAATTCTTTTGACATGGTGGAGGTCAACTACATAGGCAAAGTAAGGAATAATTAAAACAAACATGGCTAAATGACAAAAAAGAGAGAAAGAACATCAAGTTAAGTGAGCAGCAGCATCAACAACTCTATGTACAGTATATCAAAATGTGTAAGATATATAAGTAATATATAAAATATATCATATATATCATATACTAGTCATATATAAAATATATAAGCAATATACAATATATAAAAGTATAATATAAAGGTATATGTAGAAGTTTATATAAAAGCCAATATAGGTAATATATACAACATATAAGTAATATATAAAATGTCAGTATACGATATATAGGTAATATATAAAATATAAGGTATACAATATGTAGGTAGGTGATATACTATAGGTAATATATATCTTTAATTATCATAAATGTTGCTGCCTTCACTGTCCCACTCTTTTTACTACCTTTGTCTGAGCCTTTTTATTCGTTCATTTCCTCAAACCATTGTTTTGCTTTTTATTGCTCATTTATTATACTCAGTTAACTGGGGTATTCAATCAGGTAGACAACTGCACGTAGTTGTGTGGTGTCAGGGCTAGCTTGGTCAAAGAAAAAAAGTGGCAAGCTCATACATGAACTCCCTCTATTCTCTAGCACACAAAAGTTGTTGGAAAATGTCTGCACACCTTATGTTTGATGTCTCCCTGTGTAGGATTTGCTATGATCATGCTTGCCAAGTCCAATTGTTCTCTTTTAGCTGCTTTTGAGGTAACCACAGGTGAGATATATAGGCATACAGGTAAATAGCCAAGGGATAAATAGCCTTCATTTTATAAATCTTTCTGTTGAGAGCAAAACAACTAATACAAAACTCAATGTGAACTATACTGGTTGAAGGGACTGTATGTATCTTTTCCCCTCATTCCAATAGCCAAACTCTGCAAGTTGAAGGGTTGTAACATAGCTTTCTAACCTTGTGCATTAAAAGGCTTTAAAAAACAGAGATTAAAAAAACTCTTTATTTATTGATGCAAAAAGAGTAAATAAAACATTTAATGTACAGGTATTGTGCAAAAACGCACTGTACTTCTGACTAAAAATTGAATGCCGATATACAACAAACAAAGCATACACACTTATTCAATGAATAATTTTCAGTAAAATCAAGAGTCAGTGTCCCTTAAATTATATTTTCCTTCACAGGAACACCCAGGGCCAGAGATTGGCAGGGGAAAATCTAGGAGACATAACTACCAAACAAAAGCTTCTCCCTAGGAAACAGGGACCTCTGCTCTTCTCCATAAAGGACTTAATATGTAGCACTTAACAGCACACAACTAGACAACCTTCACCCTGGGACAGTTACTATATAGTTAATTTCCAAAATGGTAAATATGAAAATTAGTCTGCTAATCTATGTGTGCTCTGAGAGAAATGTATGTGGCTTAGTGCCTTCTAATCATAGTTAACTTAATCTGTGGTATTCAGCCAGGATTTAGCAAAAGGAAATCCCTCATTTATTCAGCTATGTTGACTTGTAGGAGGCATTCTATTCTTAATATGTTCTCAAATTACAATCCTTTGTTTGTTAAAAAAACAAAAAGCAGCAGACATCCTCTAGCGTTAATTCTTTTTGTCTGGGTCTCAAACAATGTTTTAAACATCTTGGTATTTGCGATTATTGTGTTTTAAACAACTTGGACCAATCCTAGTGTTTTCCCAAGTAGTTTGGTTGGAGATGGGGTGAAAGATCAATCAGAGCACTCTGTGTGGTTGTGGCATGTGCATATATGGCCTTGTGTACTGATGTATTTGGCTTGTTAGCACAGAGGCAGGTTCAGTGTGTACTCTGTTGGCCGAGGATTGAATCCCGCCAAAACTGTGCCTCCCTTATTCTGTTTCCCTGTTTCCTTTCCTATTGTCTAACTAAAGAATAAGAACATGTAAAAAGGATGAGTGAACTGCCCACTTTAAAAATTAAGATTATTCATTCATCTTAAAG
>OMKK01003875.1:6155-18782 GCA_900302305.1 Polymixia japonica | reverse complement strand
AGTCAAGTAAACATTATTTTATTTATATAGCATTTTAAACACAAAACAGGTTTGATCCAAAGTGCTTTACAATAAATATAAGATACACAGACACGTAAATGTTAATGAGTAAAAATGTGTTTTCAATTGTTTTTTAAAAATCTCAGTGATCTGATAGTAAGGGGAAGTTGATTCCACACGGTTTGTGGCCACCATTGCAAAAACTCGATCACCCATTGATTTTGTTCTACACCGTGGAACAGACAACAGCACCTGATGGAGGACCAAGACCATGTAAGGCTTTGTAAACAAACAGTTTACAGATTTTAAATTCTATTCTATTCTATAGGTGATGGGGAGTCAGTGAAAACAGGAGTAATACATTCCCTCTTTTTGGATCTAGTCAGAATTCTCGGTGCAGCATTTTGTTCTAGTCGGGAGAGAGAGGCCTGACTGATACCAAAGTATAGTGAGTTACAGTAGTCAAGACAGGAGGATATGAAATGAATAACTTTCTCCAGGTCAAAAAAGACCTGATCTTAGACATAGAAGTTCATAGAAACTAGATTTCACAACCAAATTTATCTGTTTATAAAGTTTCAAGGCAGAACTGAATAAGACAACAACATTTTTGGCAAATGGTTTAACATAAGGGCAGAAAGGGCCCGGGTTTTGATTGATAGTGTTAATGGTGTTTGGGGGACCAAGTAAGACAACCTCTGACTTATTCTCATTTAGCTGTGCCATCCAACATTCGTATTGAGAAATTTCAGTCTTGTTGACAATTCCAATACTAACTCGTATGTATAGCCAACGTTCCCGCAGATTTAATTAGAATAAATTATCCTTATGATTTCTTTCGCTATGTCTTTTTTTGGCTAGGTTGCTCTTGTTAACCAGAATAACCCCAATAAGGCCATACTTTCTAAAAATGTTTAAAGGTTATACATGTAACTTTTGTACTCAACCACACAATTACATAAGACATCCACAGAGATAGAATAAACTTACTGATTAAAAGTATTGCTTTTCATAAAAAAAAAACAATTATCCATTTATTTCTAATTTTTAAATAATTTTGATGGCCAACACAACCTGTGTTTTTGTTTGACAACATCAACGCTCCCTTGCCTTCCCAAGGCCATTTCTCAGTTTGGCTGTTACCGGTTCAGTCAGTGTGTATTTAGTGAACGGAAATGCCTGAGCTTGTCAATGTCAAGTTCATTCAATGCAGCTCCAAACAGTGGTTGTTAGGCAGAGAAACTGGTAACCACTGAACAGGATGTGAACTTGGGTCCAAATGGGCATTTTCAATGTTTTCAGTTGAACAAGTGAACAAAAGCACCCTCTGGTGGGCAGAAAATAGTACATATTTCACCTTTAAAAGTTTGATTTTTTTTAATGTTACTAGTAAATTAACTCCACACAGATAAATATAAATTTAATATTATGTAGGTATTCTATCAAAAATGTCAAAGCTTATTATGTATACATCAGCTTCATGTCATTCATCTGAAATCTAAGAGAACGTCCCTTGCATTGTGCACATTCATAATCACAATGACTGCTTTGAGAATGCTCCTCTTTAAAACAGTTCACAGCAAACCCGTCTTTAGAAGTTCAGTATCAGTGCCTTAGATTAAATGACCACTCACAGGTACAAGATGGCCAGTTTTGCAGTCCAATTGCATTGGACCACCAGCATGGTCTGCCTCTGATTGTATCCTCAAATATCCACAATGGCAAATATTTCAGCTTTCTTTTTATCGTGAATCTGCATTGCAGAGTATGTGATGGCTTTCACTTCAGTTCCCTGGAAAGACAACATAAAACAAAATACTCTAACAAAAGGTTTCAATAGCTTTCTATGTCAAACAGGCAAGCAGACAACCAACATCTGTTGTTGGTGCTAAAAACATACAGTACAATTCTCCCCTTTGCTTACCTGTGGATGTTTGTTCAAACTGAATTCTTCACCCCACCTTTAAGAAACAAGAGAAAAATTAGGGTATCAGGGAATAAGTAGGATAGGATACAAGTCAGTTCGCCAGGATAACAAAGAGCCCCTTGGCTCTCTTATGTATAGGAGAGTATCTAAAATAACCCACATATTACTCTAGGTGCTGGCACGTCCATCAGCACCTCACTACTGCCTCCCTCTTAACCTTACCCAATGGAACGGATCCTGAAGTGCATCCTGTCGATGTGCAAAACTTTGACTTCCTAGAGGATAGAAATTATATTCAGAAAGTAATGGTCTTACCATATTCCATCAATCACTCAACATTTAAAAAGATTGTGCTGGGTGTGAAATAACTTATTGATTTAACAAACAATTGTGGTACCTCTTATGACATGTTTTTGCTGAAGTTTTTTTTTTTTTAATGCAAGGCAACGATTATGAAATGATTCCATAAGTCACTGTTTGGAAATGGGGAACTTTTCATAACCAGCTCTCTGCAACTGACTGTTGTGGTTAAAACAGTGGGTCTCAGACTTACCCTGGGAACAAAGAAGAGATCTGCACTAAACTTGAACAACCAATCATCTAGGAAGTGGAAAAGAAGAGATTCCATGTCGTGACCTTTTTAGGAGACATAGGAAGAAAAAAGTGCAGGTAAAGATTACCGTCTTGTGATCTAAATGTATAATAATACACATGATAGCACTAGTGAAAGTTAATTAATTATTAATAATCATTAGTGCAGATGAGGCTAGTGTGAAACAGAATCCAGATCCGACTGAGCAATATATTGAGTTTTCTGATATATTGCAATATATAAATAATAATCTATGATTTAGCCTATGTGTTTTTCACCCTTCTTTTAAAAATCCACACTAATAATACTTTCCCTTTCTGTCAGGACTCCACCCACTTGTAGGTAATGGGTGGCGTGTTGTTCCAACAATTTACACAAGACATTATGTAGATATGTAGTATAGAAAAATTATAAAAATCTTGTTATCTTGTATCAAATATTGCCATTGGCTCCAAAAATATTGTGATATCACTTTTCAGCCTTATTGCCCAGCCCTAATCCAGATACATCCTCTCTTCTGACTAGATCTCACCCTCTGACTCCACTTCAACAGTATCAGTAGGTTCCACCGTCTCTGTGTCCGTCATGTAGCCAAACATGCCCATGGCACACTGTTCAAAAGCCTCTTCCATAGAGTCTCCCCATGAGTGTATTCTTGGAACAGAAAGCAGAGGTGTTTTGATTACAATGTAATATTAGACAAGCATGAGATTTGACAATTAATTTTCTATGAAACTTGTACTCACTGAACATCAGCTGTGTGATCCAAATCTAAAAAGAGGCACAGTGTGTGATTATACGTCAGGGCAAATGACTTGTTTATTGTTTGTATACAACTACTACATTAATAGTAGCCCAGTGGACTTTGGAATTGAATAAAAACACATATTCATATGTATTAGCCTGAATAATTAAACGTATAAAGAACAGTATAAACCTTGCTGTGGCTAGACGAGTAAGATACCATAACTATGTTAACAAGTCATCACACCAAAGTAAGCAGGAGAGAGATAAGCTACATTAGTTATCATAGCAAAATAAGTATAAGCTCACATTCGTATTTCTTGTTGATTGGCGGGTATTTTGACTTGGTTGCTTTCTGCTTCTCTGTCAGGTCTAGTTCACGGTCATCCATTGTAGATAAAGCCTTATTTAGTTGTCCTTAAAACAAGCAAACTCTTGCCTCTACCAAAACGCTGCAATAACATGCAAGAAGAACCAGGAAGTAATTGTTGCTGCGTGTGCAGCTGTGACAACTTCCTGTCAAACTTAGCGAACGGTGATTGGCTGATCACATTCT
The DNA here is from genome assembly GCA_900302305.1 of Polymixia japonica. NCBI lineage: Eukaryota > Metazoa > Chordata > Actinopteri > Polymixiiformes > Polymixiidae > Polymixia > Polymixia japonica. The sequence continues at coordinate 14,963 of OMKK01003875.1, read as the reverse complement.
ACGGAGTTGGCGCCATTGAAAGGCTCTGCGCTGTCTTCAAAGCGTTGTGTCTAAAATTATTATTATTTTCCTGTATTAGCGGTTTTGCTACAACGCCATGGCTGATAAAGAAGGTAATGGTGTTCACTTAATTGTATCAAATGACTAAATGTGTGTGTATTTTTGTCAGGAATGACAGTCAGACGAGTAAGGCTGGACCGGTCGGTCTTGGCGCGCCAGCCAGCATCACCGTTCATTGTTACAAAGTAACCAGCGCTAGCATTTAGCTGACTAGCTAGCTAGGTTCATTTACTAATGCAAATCTTACTGTTGTGCATTATCGCCGCGGCTCCAAATTGGATGCTCCAAATCGTAGCATTCGCCTTTTGACATACGTACTTGTTAGGAGTGCCGGTATTTAATTTAACGCTAGCCAACCTGCTAGTTTCTCACCAAAATAAAGTCTGGCTGCCAATCTTACAACTAGGGCTGGAGTTAGATAATCACTACCCAACTATTCCCTGTTCAGGGTAGATAAGTTAGATGCGATATGACACCTTTGAATATCATTACTGTCGTTTTGCTTTCGGTCACCGTTAACCGTACAGCCGCGTTCGATGATGCTGTGGAGGAAAGGGTCATTAATGAGGAGTACAAGATCTGGAAGAAGAACACCCCCTTCCTCTATGACCTGGTCATGACCCACGCCCTGGAGTGGCCCAGCCTCACCGCCCAGTGGTTGCCCGATGTCACCAGGTGAGAGACTGCACCTGTGACAGAGTTTATACGCTCTTAACTAATCCAGAGGGTTCCTTTTACAGGCTACACCTGTATTTTCCAAGTGTATGATATATGTTTTTGTATTTCCTCTCATTGCAGACCTGAGGGGAAGGATTACAGTGTGCACAGGCTTGTTCTTGGGACGCACACTTCTGATGAGCAGAATCACTTGGTGATTGCCAGTGTCCAACTTCCCAATGATGATGCCCAATTTGATGCCTCACACTACGACAGCGAGAAAGGAGGTGAGGAAAGATGTGTGCAAAGGGAAGCTTTGCTCAATAATACTAAAGCATACATTCTTCCATAACCTTGTCTCACTTGAGATGGAAAGATGAGCACATGAAGGAATTATTGATCCCCGAGTAGCAGATGGATTGTCACAGAATATTAAAGTGTAATAAAAATAAAAATTCAAATTCAATCAACGAGAATTTATAAATCATCATCACCATCAGTATAGATATTATCATAACCATCATCTCCTTAAACATCAGTACATAGAGAAGCCGTTTACATTGGCTGACACAAAAAGAGCACTACAGGAAAAATAATAATCTTTAAAAGTTTGAGAACTGCACAAAAAGTATATAAAACATTTTTTGTTTAATCCCAACACACATATGTCAACACAGTTTTAAATGTTTGTCATAGGGAGGAATATTAAGTTTTAATGATATGGACTAGGTGACCAGCTACCATCGTACATCGCAGCAAACACAAAGTTTCACATGTAATTCTGAAATTTAGTGCTGAGGAAGGTATCTTTCCCTCCTTGGGCACTGTGCTGATGTCCCACAGACAGATTGTCTGTAAAGACGGGAGAAAAGAGCAACTTGCGTGACTTGTTACCATTTATCTGTAACAATAATTTTATGTCTGTTATCCTTTTTTTCAGAGTTTGGAGGCTTTGGTTCGGTGAGTGGCAAGATAGAGATTGAGATCAAGATCAACCACGAGGGAGAGGTGAACAGAGCCCGCTACATGCCTCAGAACCCTTGTATCATCGCCACCAAGACCCCCACCAGCGATGTGCTGGTCTTTGATTACACAAAGCACCCTTCTAAGCCAGGTCTGATTACAGTCGATGCACATTTAAAAAAATGGACAACCTAGGCTACAATGTGCTGTTTTTGCATTATTTAATTATTATTATGTTGTTTAAGACCCCTCTGGAGAGTGCACCCCAGACCTGCGTTTGAGGGGTCACCAGAAGGAGGGCTACGGCCTCTCCTGGAACCCCAACCTGAGTGGCTGTCTCCTCAGTGCTTCTGATGACCATGTAAGTACCCTCTCTTATACACCTGGCTTCCTCTTCTAAGTGTTGTTGTTTTTTCCTTTGTTTTTTTCAGTCCTTTTTTGCTCTTTTCTCCCGTCTTTACAGACAATCTGTCTGTGGGACATCAGCACAGTGCCCAAGGAGGGAAAGATTGTGGACGCCAAGACCATCTTCACAGGCCACACTGCTGTGGTGGAGGACGTCTCCTGGCACCTGCTTCACGAGTCCCTCTTTGGATCCGTGGCTGACGACCAGAAACTCATGATGTAAGCAGCTCTCATTTGACAACAGCATTCACTAACCCCGGACATGACCGATGAGAAATGGAGGCGTGGTTGTTTTCATTCCTTGTAACAACAGCACTCTGTCTGTTTGCGCACAGTTGGGACACACGGTCCAACAACACCTCCAAGCCCAGCCATGCGGTGGACGCCCACACCGCTGAGGTCAACTGCCTCTCTTTCAATCCCTACAGTGAGTTTATCCTGGCCACTGGCTCGGCAGACAAGGTAGGTCTGCTCCTGACTAATGGTACAGTATTTGTTAATGTTGTTTTCTGTGCAGTTGTATAGTGACTGAATCTAACAACTTGGGTGTGTTAAATTTTAGACCGTGGCTCTTTGGGACCTGAGGAATCTGAAGCTGAAGCTGCACTCATTTGAGTCACACAAAGACGAGATCTTCCAGGTAAGAAGAGACCTTCTGGTGTAATGCCTATTTCAGCAAATACGATTGTAATATTGCTATATAATTCCTTTTGTTTGTGAAGATTTAAGAACTCAGTGTGTGCCTTAAACATTTTATTTTCTGACTTTCCTTTTGTTGATCTGAAGATATTTAACTTTTATTTATGATGGTTATCAATGCAGTTTTGTGTTTTACATTTTGTTCCTTTATAAAGTAACTACTTCCATTTCGCTCCTGGTTGTGCATCTGACGCCTGTGTCTCTTCCCAACAGGTTCAGTGGTCTCCCCATAATGAGACCATCCTGGCCTCCAGCGGCACAGACAGGCGGCTTAACGTCTGGGACCTCAGTAAAATCGGAGAGGAGCAGTCACCAGAAGATGCTGAGGATGGCCCTCCTGAATTGTTGGTGAGTTGTCAGATATGATGGTACATGGCTTTAGACATATGTAAATTGCATGTTTTTTTGGGAAGTTGAATCTAAAGTGCCTTCATGACACCCCCTACTCGCTCTCTAGTTCATCCATGGAGGACACACAGCTAAGATCTCCGACTTCTCGTGGAACCCCAACGAGCCCTGGGTCATCTGCTCTGTGTCAGAGGACAACATCATGCAAGTCTGGCAGATGGTAAGAGTCTAGTTTGCTGGACTACAGTAGAAGCAGGTGTCAGGTGTATTTACTTATGTGAATGCACATAATGTTTGTAAAAGCTGAGTAAAAATGAAACGCATGCCAAAGTATTTGATGTTAAGCTGACCTTACTACAACATGTCAATTTGAGCGTAAATGATTGCCAATCCGCACCATTCTCAGGCTGAAAATATCTACAATGACGAGGACCCAGAAGGAGCTGCAGACACGGAGGTCCAGGCATGAGTGGAACCTTTCACTCAATCTACACTTCCCCTCCGTTGACCTTGTTAAAAATGGATCCATTTTCCAAATACTGGACACAAAGACAGTAGTGTCTTTTTAAAATGCATTTTAGGCGGAAATTATTATTATTATTTTTTTTAGGTACACAAAATGAGATGTTGCGTTGTCATATAATGGTGTTGCATATATTTATAAAAGGACTATTTTGGTCAAATTTGAGGTCTTCTGTAGGTTTTTGAAACACCTGTTACTTTAACTGTCAGATGTGATAATGGGCACAAGCGTCACAGTTGTACTGGGGATGGTCCGTTTTTGCGTTTTGATGCTTTTGTTTCTTTTGTCTTTATGATTTGGTTGGTGGTGATCATCAATACACATTTCTATTTCTATTCACATTTTTTAATTAAAAAAATGTACATACATTTTCATGTTATTTGCTCAATATCTGTAGCTTGAGTTTCCAAATTGTGTGTAGTGTCCCTGTATGTGTTTTTTCCTCTGCATTGTATTTGTCTTTATGCTGCATCTGATTCATCATGTACTTTGTAACTGTATTCATAATAAAGTTATATTTCAAGTAGATATCTCTTCTTTGGGTGTTGTGGCTGTACATCTTGGATATTAAACCTCCACATTAGACTGATCTGATACCGAAAAGTTTAATAAGCTGGTTACATAAATCATAGCAACCTGTATTTATACTGTATTATTATTATTGAGGGCACATTAGAAAGTAGTCGCTCATGCCTATTATAAGTTAACATACAATGTAATATTTTGGTCTAATGTTATCTACTGACAAGTACAGAAAATTAAGGATCTTCTTCTGTGGTGGTTTCACTGGACTCCTCACGGCCTCTATAATGAAAGTAAAGCATATTGAGGTGAATCATTCTTTCATATATAGTTTTTAAAGTAAAAGTCAGAATTAGACCATACCTGAGAAAGTCCAGCTCTCTCAAAAGGCCATCCTTAAGTTCCTCCAAATCTGTCTTGGATTTTCTCTGAATCTGAAATTCTATCTTCAGGTCTGTCAGGGTCTCCTCCAATGTCTCCACAGTCTCCTATTGAGGCAGAAAGCTGTGTTGGATGTTTGCTCAATATTATTATTATTATTATTATACAACCTTGATGTCTGATAAGCCCTACTTAGACCTATACCCCACCTTCAGTTACTGTACCTTATACTGTGTCATGCTATCCCCTTGCTCCCTATCTATCAGGGCAATTCTCTCCTCAAGACAGGTTCTCTGCAGTTCCAACCTCTGGATATCATCTCTCAGGGGCCCTAGGTGGGTCCTCAGGTCCTGCCCCTGCTCCTTACACTTTCGCAGGGTCTCCTCGCCAGCCTGCTTCCTCCTCAGCAAGGCCATGAGCCGAGGCTCGTACCAACCTTCCAGTGTCTTCATGCTGCCGCTGAGCCGCCGTTGCAGGCTGAGAGAGGCCCGGCGACAGTGGCTGACGTCGCTCATAGTCCTGAGCCGGCGGGGCTTATTGGCCTGGTCCTTCAATACATTGAGCTGGTTCTGGTGGGCCTCCTGAAACTGGGACAGCTCCTGGGTCAGACTTTGGATATGGGCCTTGAGCTCCTCCTATGGCCAGAGATGGGAATGACAAAAACATACAATCAACATACATGTGACGCATCACACATGGGCATTATTAAGTAAAGGGACACACCCCTTAACCTAAATCATAGATATCAACAAAAATATTATACCCTTCAAAGGACAATACAAGACCCCCTTGAGTGGCTACATGAGAAGTTAACATATTTCTGCATTCTAAAAACTGGGTGTTATTGTACCTGTGTGACAGCAGACTGAGCTACGTCGTACTCCTGCTCAGCTAGTGTGACCTGGCTCTGGATACAGTCTCTGGCTGTGGTAAACAGCTTCCTCTTCACTTGTTGCACATCCTCGTGTACAGTGATATAATCAAGCTGCACCAGGGTAAGGAGCCTCCGTGCCTCTCCTAGCTTCCCTCTCAGCTGCTTCACAACTTGCAGCATGGGTTCGTGCAGCTGGAGAAGCTCTTGTATTAGTTCATCCCTCTGCAGCTGTAGACAGGACACTTCCTGGATGCACTGGTCGAGAAGCAGCCCCAAACTGTCCATGTCTACCTGATCCACTTGTATCACAGAGTGTCGTGTACGACTCTTTTGGGGATGGACTGTCTCTGTGACATGGCTTTGCCTCAGGTGCCCAGAATCAAATGTGTTTTTAGAGTTGGTTATCTCTGTCTCAGAGTCCTCAGGATCAAGTATATCCTCCATACATCTAAATTCAGCATGGAAGTCCTCTGCAGATGCCACGTCATTCCCATCCTGGGAATCTTCAACAGATCTATATTTGTCCATCACCTGCAAGAGGCGAACTAAGAGTAGAGAGAAAGAGGAAAGGGAAGAGAATAGTGTTTGATTAATATTAATGACCCATGACTAATAAACAATAAGACTGGGATTTTCAATTCTAATCTAATCATTCATTGTAAGTTGTTTTGAATAAGAGTGTCAGGTAATTACCTAAAATCTATTTAAACCTAAGTACTTTGATCTATTGATGAAGTGGCTGTAAAACACATCAATTTACAGAATGTCAAGCTAAAGACCACATACAGGCATATAGGAATCTTACAAGGCTTCACTTCATATACAGTATATAGTATGTCTGCCTATCAGTAATAATTAACATTTATACTCACATTGTTTTTAGATGACAATCCAGATAGATGGCAGCCCCAACAGGTAGAGACACCAGGGCAAGAAGTTTGTTTCTAACCTAGAACACACTGCTGCGTGTTTGTCACTAGGAAAACAGAGATAAACTTTGAGTTTATTAATAACATGGGAGGCAGGGCGGAAACACTATCTCCAGGCTCTGAGGGAGACTCTCGCAACTCCCCAACATGGGGTTACACGCTGTCTCAGACTCTGAGGCCAGAGTTTGGCCTAATATTCTGGATGCACAAGCTGACCCATGTCTGGACCAGTCTGTGCTACAGAGAACTCGGATATATTTAGACAACTTTATGGCCTGTGTTTTATGAACATGTAATATGGAATTTATAGCTGGGCTGCAAACTGTCACACTATATGGGCTTTATTTAAGATATTAAGTTAGTATCATCTAGACACATTTTTACCTCAGACTAAGAACAGGCATGGCTCTGTAGAAGGACTAACGTTATATAAGATCTCCCATGAATAGTGTTCTGCCATTTTGCCTCTCCATAAGGTTTGTTTGTATGAGACGTGTATAAAATTGTTTTGGATTTTGCATATTGAATTCCTTGCAGTTGGATGAGGATTCTTGTAGACGCTAACAATTATACTGGCCGTGATTTATATAATTAGAATTTACTCAATTTAGTAAATGAGAGATGGTCTTAAAACGAATACCCCTATTTTATCTAATTTCACATATACTCTAGAAACACACTTAAATACATTCCAATATGCTAATGATAATATATTCAATTTGTTGTACTGTAGCGTACGCTTATTCAACGTGCCCCACAATAACATGACTTCATGGCGTTTAGTGTAGGTGGCCGTAGTGGTAATTTAATCCAAAGATGTTAGTACCATGCAGTAAAAAGTTAAAAATACATATTTCATCACCTGCGAATTGTCACTGGTTGTTCTCTTCTTCTATCACTAGATGGCCATACAACACTGAACGGAATTGGGCAGCATCTGTCATCCTCACCTGAGCGCAGTGAAGTTACAGGTGGTTACAGGAAGACAGCAGCAGCAACTTCTCTCATTTTCAGTAAAACCACCGCAGCGTCTACAAGCAGAAAGACCGAGGGAGGAAGTTAGAAGGAGTCGTTTCTTTCATGTCCTCCAAGCTGATAGCGGCGGGTGTAAACAAAAACATCTCCACACGCTTCCTGAAGTGCTTTTCGCGGAAATGCTTTACCTGAAGTTTCACTTGGGACGGTGAACGTGAAGTTTGGAGGAAGAACGCGGCGGAGATACGCTTTAAATGGGGAGCGGACGATTGATGTGAGACCCTTCAGGATTATTAACGTGTAGCCAAGGTATGGACATCAGATGTTTGGTTGTTTTGTTACTGTCTGAAGTTTAAAGAAAAATTGTCATGAGTATCCTCAATTTCCACTAGGTCGAAACTCTGTAGTTATGACAAAAGTAGACAAAAGTAGAAAATTGGTGTTGACCGATTTAAGTAAAAGCGCATGGACCCATTTCATTTATTTTCTCTAAATCGGCAGTGTTGAAGGATTCATTTGAAACGATTTGATCATTTAGCCTGATCAGTAAGATTGGAGTTGACAAGAAATCCTACATATGATCATCACAAAATATCGTTGCCATATTAAAACTTCAGTAGCCTACTATCAAATTAAGTCTGCAGTAAAAAGCTAACAAGGATATCCAAGGATGGGTATTGGCATGTATGGAAAATAGGTGTGGGACATTTTGTTTGCTTGCCCTTGAGGAATTCTAAGCAAAGGTAATCTAAAACCCATGTCTTTCTCTCAACTACGGAGCCTTTGACAATGAAAACTATTGTGTGTGTGCTTTTATTCCATCAATAACTCAGCAAGCGAGACTTCTTGACAGCATGGCACTCTTTGACACTTGGTTCCATCTATTACATGCAATGACAGTTGCTGTGCAGTTCATTGCCCACACGCTTTTTCTAGATCAACTGCTTGTTGATTAACAGACAGAAGATAACTTCCTGTGTCAGAACCTTTTGGGGTTCCCAATGTTTGTCTGCCACCACTCCACAGACTTTGGACTGGAATCCAGCTCCAAATCCATACTCCACTGAAAACGTTGCAGCACTTTAATTGATCTCATGGACATCCTTGTTGGATCCAGTAAAACTGATTTGATGAGTGGTTTAGATGCAACCAGACCTGCATTCTGTATTGTTTGTTGGACCTGCTTGTCCTTGTCTAAGCTTTTGCAATATCACTGGGAATAACCATTGTTTCGGTGACTGTTGTTCTTCAAGTTGATCTCTTGTACCCTATGATAGTTGAGGTGGAGAGAAAGGCATTTGTTTTAGAAGGGTGTGTCACATACTGGTGCTCCTTCTTCCTTATGTACCTGTCTGCCATGCCAGGGCTTGTACCCATGGATATTACAGGTGTGTTGTGTAAGCACCAGAGGTACAGCAAAGCCTAGGAGATACCCTGGCATAGAGAGGGAGATACAGATGTGGGGGGGGGGG
>OMKK01003828.1:1814-12245 GCA_900302305.1 Polymixia japonica | reverse complement strand
ACACACCTGCGTTCTACTGCATCCCGTTTTCCCCTATGGAAATGTGTCTTCCTCGCTGCCGTTGTCACAAATACCGTCATCATCTATATTTAACGAGGGGCGGGCTGTCAGATGTGTGTGTGCGTGCGTGCGTGTGTGTGTGTCTGTTTGACGCTTTACAATTCCCTTTGATCTTATAATCCCAGCCCATCTCACGGGACCACGAAGGTGTGCATATTCCCCACACCACCTCTGCCTGTCTTTATGTCTGTCTCTTCTCCGCCTTCCTGTTCTCAGCGCTAGGGAGCAGCGCAGTCCTCGCGGGGGTGAGCAGCTGTGTGCGTGCGAGCGTGTGCGCGCGCGTGTTGTTAAGGCGAGGAGTCGTCAAGGAAAGGGGTCAGCGGCGAAACACGCGAGGCCGCGCCGGGCCGAACGGCGGCTGGGGGCTCGCAAATAAACGCGCGCGCGGCTTTGCCGAGAGAGGGTGACTGGGTTTTCCCGGGGAGACCGCGGCAAACGCGCTGACAGTGTTATTAGGTTATGGAGGAGACGGGACGGACGGGGGTCGGCGCGGGCGTGCGCGGACGTGTCCAAGCGCGACGCGCGTGAATTGGGGGCCGGTGGGGGGGGGCTGAGGCGAGGCGATCCGTGTCGGGGTGTCACACCTGCTGTGATGAAGCAGGGGGAGGGAGATCACTGAGCTACCCCCCGGGGACAGGTGTAACCGTATCTACCTAGCAACCAGCGTTTTTAAAGGCCGTAGAGTATCCATAACTGAGCGCCCTGTACACACTGGCAACGACCCGCGTCGACATCTGCAGGGCCCGATCTGGCACGGTATTGCACTTATCACTTTCGGAGACAGAATTTAACTTGATTCTTCTTTTTTTCGCTTTGTTTTGTCTGTTTTATTAACCTCTTTATTACTCCTATGTTGCTCCCTGGCTTTCGTGTCCTTCGCATTGGAAATCAGCCAACAGACGCTCACTGGAGAGAGGGGATTGCACAGATTTGACTCCTATGTATGATTTTACAGCTATTTACGTGTGCTGTGTGTAACGACAGGGTCCAAATTAATTATTGGTTATCAAAGATAAAAATGACCTGTTTATGGCACTACCTAGGTGGCTTTTTTCATGCCTATGTCCTTCGCTCTGTCCTTCGCTCTATGCCCTTGCTCCATGTTCCCTCGGCCCTACGTTCCCTCAGTGGTGCAGTGGCATGGCCTTTTCTAATTGTCTAACTGCCGCTAATGATTTCCAACAACTACAGTATGCTTACGCCGCTGGTGTAGAGTCCTCTTTTGTGTCAACTAAGTGAATTGTTGCCATGTTCTGCCTTATCTGGGGCCACATTTGACCTTGTCTAAGTCAATTGCTGCTATTAATTCTCTGATAGTCAATAAATATCTAAAGTTGTCTTGAAACGCTTATCTGTGTGTTTGTTGGTTAGGTTGCTCGATCTGATAACAACGGAACATGGCACTTAGTAAATGAATCAGACTCATACTCAGACTACTTCACTCTTTTGCTCAACTGATCACTGATATGCCGTCATATAAAGTCTATTGTATGTCTTTTAAAAAAAAGGCAACATACAGAAGGAACACAGAGCTGAGGGAACAAAGGACTGAGGGAACAGAGAGCTGAGGGAACACAGAGCTGAGGGAACACAGAGCTGAGGGAACACAGAGCTGAGGGAACACAGAGCTGAGGGAACACAGAGCTGAGGGAACACAGAGCTGAGGGATGATAGAGCTGAGGGAACACAGAGCTGAGGGAACACAGAGCTGAGGGAACACAGAGCTGAGGGAACACAGAGCTGAGGGAACATAGAGCTGAGGGAACACAGAGCCGAGGGAACACAGAGCTGAGGGAACACAGAGCTGAGGGAACACAGAGCTGAGGGAACACAGAGCTGAGGGAACACAGAGCTGAGGGAACATAGAGCTGAGGGAACACAGAGCCGAGGGAACACAGAGCTGAGGGAACACAGAGCTGAGGCAACACTGGGAACATAGATACTCATCCTGTGCAGCAGCTTGTATCGTGCAACTCCATAACCATCACGACTGAAATGTATAAATCCTTTCAATTCTAGACTCATAATGATCACTGTTATGTGTTCTCGTATTACTGAGCTGGTACACTGTATTGAAATAAAATGGAAAATGTTCTAAAATAAAGTTATTTCTGGACTTTCTGTGTAGCTAGGATGATGACTTGATTGTTCTGAATGTGACAAAATGTATTGCTCATTCAGGTAATAACCACTATTGCCAGACCTTCTCTAGTAATAAAGAATAAATTGCCATCCAGACTAGTTAGTGTGCTTGCTTGCTTGTGTGTGCATGTGTGTGTGTGAGAGAGAGAGAGAGAGAGAGAGAGAGAGAGTGAGTGCGTGTGTGTGTGTGTGAATTCCTGTGCACATCTGAGCATAACCCAGGTGTGTCTGTAACTAATCCCAATGATCAGGCTAGGGAAGCTCTGATTGGTTGACTGCTTCTGCCGCAGGTGAATCTCTGGAAAGCCAGACAGCAGCCATTTTATGAAGACAAATGAAACGCACGCACAGTGGCCATCTCATGAAGACAGATGAAGTCAAATGATCCTTCTGGGCGGCTTGGAGCACAACATTCTCTTTTTTGTAAGTGAACACGTGCACTGCTACTAAATATACGCATCACACATTGGTCACGGGAGAGTAGTGATTGTAATGGACATTGATGTGACCAGTAGCGTGGTACATCTGCGTAGGCGTGCATCTGTACACGTTCTGTACATGTGTGCAGGCGAGGCCCTATGAGCACGTACATGTATGTGCGCGTATGTGTGCTTCTGAGCATGGGTCGGTACGCCGTTGATTTCCACCACTAGCAGGCTGTCTTACAAATACTGCTCTGTGAGTGGAAGCATTCTCAGCTGTAATGAATGAGATCAATCACCCAGCACCGTCTACTGGCCGGGACTCAGCCGAAATTAGCCGAGCCCGAAGAGGCTCACAGAGGAAGGAATGAAACCAGAATCCTCGGAGACACAGGAGTCAACCGGTTCCAACCACTACATGCCTACAGACACTCGGAGAGATTACCGGAGACGGGGGCTTGACATTGTGTTCTTCTTTTTCCCCTCTCTGAATGGTCCCCGGTGCTCTCTTTGTTTCCCTCTCTTTCTCTGTGTCTTCGGCCCCTCGAGCCTTCATCCATTTTTTTTTTCCTCCTTCCTCTAGGTCTTGTTTTTGTGCCTTGTTCGTGACGTAATTTGCTTCCCTCGCTGAGGTATGTCTGCTCGCATCGTGACCTTTTCTGTTTTGCCAGAGTCGCTCCAACAATGGCATGACAAATAGCTGATAGAAAAGCCGATATTCTCCCGTTCAGAGTTCTGGACCTGGTTAAAATTACTTTCATGTGAAATTACCTCTCCCATCTATCAAAATTCCTCCTCTGCAAGTAGAAATAAGCCAGTATATGTGCCGGCTGCATATTCAAGATGCCTCATTAGGTTACACATTAAAGAATAGGGGAGGGGACGCAATGGAAATGTGACTTTGTGCATACGTGTGTGTGTGTGTGTGTGTGTGTTTATGTAGCAGGCGGCGCAAGCATACATGCAAGCAAAAGAGTGTGTGTTCTGTGATTTTAAGTTTTCACCACACATTGTGTCAACAATGTACAACAAAGTACAAATCTAGACTGTTATATCCATGACGCTCCTGCCTCGGTCCCCGCGTCTGTCCTTAACCGCAATAACTCAACCATTTCCCATCCGATTTGGCTTAGACTTGGTGGTTGGGTTGACAGTCGGCCAAGGACCGGCACGGCTGAATATTATTCAAATCGGTGAAACATCGTCGGCGCAGATAAAGGTCAAAGCGTTAGCCATCGGTGTACGTGAAGTGCTTTATAGTTTCCAGCCGGATGTGTTGCTGACCACCAGGGCAAGCATCTCTCTGAGTGACTATCTAGTATGAAATAGGTGATACTGAGCGAAGATTATATAAATATATATGAGCTTGTTAGAAGGTAGCTTAGAAGGTAGCGTAAGTTGAAAAAAATGACAACACAGTTTGGATCCTCTATATTTCACCATAGATATTAAATGGTGAACTTCCTTTGAGAATATATATATATATATATGTTATGGTACATGTGGTATATACAGTGGTGATTTAGTTATAGGTTCAACATGGCTGGGCTCTACTATCTCTCCAGACAGTAGCAAGGAGAGATTAGATCAGCCCAAGGTGGAGGTGTGGAGAGAAAGCTTTCCTTTTCCCGACAACTCTCCATCTCTTATCAGATGGGCAGGAGAAGAGGCCTTGACATTATTGAGTAAGACGCTCTGGCCAGAAGCGATATTACCTGGATAAGACAGGAGATAGGGGGGGGGCCAGGACATCATGGAAGAGGGATCAGAGACACAGTGGAAAAAAAAAAAAAAAACAAGCACTGAAGGCTCACTTGATCTATCTGTGCCATCTTACAGTATCAAGATGCAGGAACAGTAAAGGGAGGCATGGTCAGGGACACGCGGTACACAGCGGTGGGCGGCAGTGGTGATAATTGGTGTTGCTGTATAAACTACTTCATTTTATTAAACAATTAGATACCATTTAATACATTTTATTTCTTTAAACGTGGTCAGCACTAACTTTCTCCTTTCTTGTGATTTGCACAGCACTTAACAGTGCTTATTCATGTGAATTATTAGTTTGCCGAACGAGTTCTTGAACCATTGAGGTAAACAGTCAGGCATTAGCAATTCCAGAAGCTGTTTACATGGAATTGCACAGTGATGCATGTTGAGCTCATGCATACTGCTGAATAAATTCAAAGATTATGTTGACAAGTGTTTGGCAATGATAGACGTGAATTGTAAGCAAGTAGAGGGAGCGTTGTGTGTGTGCGCGTGTGAGTGAATGTTTATGTGCGCGCACACGAGTGTTCATCTGTTTGATATTAATGAGTTTATTCAAAAATCAGATCTAAATTGCTGGGGCAGGCAGACAGAAGAGCTCATCAGCTTGTCAAAAGCTTAGACAAGCTCACTCAGCCCCCACCCCACCCTGCTACACACACACACACACACACACACAAACAACAAACAACAACAATTAAGTGGTCGGGCCGGCGGCGGCACCGCCGTCAGGCAGTCAGGGTTTCTGTAATGCTACTTAATTAATCTTAGCAAATCAAATCGATGGTAATTTCGCCCGCATAGCAATCGGATTTGGAGGGCCTCATACCGCGACACAATATCCCACGCGCAAGCTGAAGGGGCTCATTTTTCCACAGCAATCAACCAAGCTCGTCCATATGTTCTCCGTCTGCCAGAGAGAGAGAGGGAGAGAGAGAGAGAGAGAGAGAGAGAGAGGACAGGAGGATGAGAGGATGGATATAAAGTATAAACATCCATTATAAATGTGGACCAAATGGAAGCTTCACTAAATTAAACCATAAGTTGGTAAAAATCACCATTTCATTCACGCAAAACACATTCAATGAAATTGGAGTGCCCTGTTGTACGTTTTCATTTTTCTGAAGCCCGCCGTATAGCCTCGAGCAATCATTAACACTTAAAAGCCATCAAATAGTTTCAATCTCCTCTGCTCTGCTCTGGATGAGGACTGAAATTTATGGACAGAACGGGATCAGAAAAAGGGCTTCACATTACCATAAATAGAGTACTAGCCTCTGGACCAATGCATGGTACTACCCACATTCTGTACAGCCTGTGTTGCAGAGATCTCTGTTGTTTGACAATGCATCGATTTCTCTCTCTATCTATCCATCTATCTCTTCGGGTTTTGTTTTACAAAGGCGGCAAATATAGAACACATTTTTATTGTTTTGGCCTCAAAAAAGTAATAGGATGCATGCTGATCAATGAACAATGGTTCTTTGAATATAACCTTTCAGATTTCCTGAGAGTGTGACTTAGATGCCACGTTCCATGGAAATTAAAACTATGAAGAATAATGGAGAGCACTTTCCTTTCCTTCAAAATTATACCGCTGCAATACTTCCACGTCTCAGCCAACCAAGGCCCAAGATAAGTGGTACTTCCATTCAATTGCCTGCAGTGGTTGCAGTTGTTTTCTGGAAGAAACTTTTTTAAAGTGTTGACAAAATGGTTCACAGAGAGACCGAACACAAATGATTTGCAGACGATTCTGAAAAAAACAAAACATATCTACAGCGATTGGATGAGAAAAGAGTACTTATAGTGCAAACTTGTCGTACATGACGTCATCTTCGTTTTCTCCAACGCATGAACAATCGAGTACCTGATATCACACGAGGAAGACAGAGAAGGAGATGAGTGAAGTACTCTCCCTCTCTCTCACACAGACGCACACACACACGCACACACACACACACACACACACACACACAGGCTAAACCGTGACTGTCAGTACAAGTGACAAATTGTCGCCTCACTATTTTTGAGGTGTCCATAGGATCTTCAAGATCAAAGATGGATGTTGGCAGGTAACTGTGGAGGCAGGCACATCATAGTGGGGGGGAAAGTGGGACTGACTATACAGGGCCCCAATGGGGGGAGGGCCCTCGATAAGCCTGGAATGAAAAGTTTGTTTTTGTTTGCAATTTTTTATTTCTAAGAAATTAGCGTCATAACTAGATTAAAATTGGCTGAATAAATCGGTTGAGAGACTGAAATCTGTATAAAAAAAAAAAAAAATAGTGGAGGCTCTCTGAGGCCCCTCTCACCCCTTACAAAAGACGCAAAATGGTTTAGTCCGCCCCTGCACTAGGATTCGTCTATAAACTCAGCTAATCAAACCGAGTGACTGCTGATGCTGGAGCACCAATGCGCACTGTGATAGTCATGTCTTTGTCTTTCCCCAAGAAAGGGAAATCAGGGTACCAAAAAAAGAAAAGAAAGAAAGGAAAAAGAAAGCAAGCAAACTGAGGGAAAACAACTGCTAATTAATTTCTTTCAAAAGAAAGGTGAGCAAAACTAACACAGTTTAATAATGGTTTTAAACTGATATCAGCAGATTGAAGGCAGTCAGCCAGGAATCTATCTTGGAGCGTATTTGCATTGTGTAACATAAATGAATCGGCATCATAGCTACAGTGTCATATGACATTATATCTATACACATGACCCTGATCTAACACATGACCCTCAGTTTCAGAAACAGCCACAGAGAGCGGAGCAGTGGCAGGTCCCTCATCTTCTCCTGGTGTCACTGAGGATGTGAGACAAGCTGAGCTAACTAAAAGTTATTCCAGTAGCAGCTTCAACTGAAGGGAGCTTAACAACACTAACATCAAGTATGCCTGATAGCCTAAACCTCATTTAACCACAGTAAAGTAATTATAGGCTACAGTATGTTGAGAAAAGAGGGTTGAAATGTGGTGAGATTTCAAACTGTGCAGACTTAAGCACACATCACAGATTATTACTTTAATACATTTTTATGTGGTTTAAATGTGGTATGAACAGTTCATTAGTGACCACTACAGATTCATGTGTACAGTTGTTGGCTTAATTATTTGTAAAAAAAAATATATATATATATATATCAGGGTACCAAGAGAGAAAGGGGGGCCACAGATACTGCTTATGTATAGGGCCCAGAACTTGTGCTCCACCCCTGTGTGGAGGAGTATTGTTTGTTCTCAACTCAATTGAATGAAATATGCAGCATATATTCCTTGGAATGTGAAGATATTATGTAGATTATTTACAAACATAAGCCAATAGGCTGCCAAACATAATCAAGTATGCATTGTGTGTGCAGACTGGAATGGAAAACAATTAACATATGTGGATAGAGATGGCTGGCTTGTTCACAACGCGCTATTCTGCTTGTACTGCGTGTTTGACATCTCTATAAAAGAGAGGTGAAGAGAGGAGATAGCAAGAGAGCATGCTGGGATAACCTGTGTTAGGAGACTGCTCTCCATCAATGTCAGGTTGTTCTTCTGTGATGTCAATTATTGTATCAGTTCAGCCTCTAGTAGTTAAAACGGCGCTGTGGAGCAGTGGCAGATCCCTGTCTTGTGTGCATGTTAGTACGTCTGGAGTCGACGGAGTGATCTGGGCCGGCCCCGCAACTCCAATACACTAATGAACATTCAGGTGAAGTCTGGCAATCAAGTTACGGGCGCACGAGCCGACAGCTCAGGGAAAAACCCAAAAAGAAACCAACCGAAATCTTGCTAGCTAGAGATTCTGTTACAGAATGAGGCAAAACTGGAATTCAGTTCATAGAGTATATATGTATAGGGTTGGGGATTCAGATTCCAATTCCGATTCTGCTTATCACTTCTGGTTCGTAACGATTCTCGATTCCGATTCTTTGAGGGGTGGGGTCAAAACAGGTCACATGCTTATTTCACAGAAAAAACGATTATTTTTTACACAAGTCACACGTCATATTCATATTCACAATTGACTTCATACAGTTTATGGAACCTGTAAATTGATTTCATACAGTTTAATTTGGTTACTGTTGATTCAATAACGCTGAAACCCGGCAACAATCTGAAAACCAATTAATTTACAGTTTAGGGAGCTGCAGCCCATGTGGGTGTTGACAAGAGAGAAGTAGGAACATCTGTCTGCGGTGGTTGGTGCACTTGCATAATTGCAACGGAACCAAATAATAAATAAAACCCAAGCCCTTGTCCGGACTAGTAGGTATAAAAACTCCCTAAATTAAAAACAGTTCTTGTTGCGAAAAATAAGCATATCTGCTTTCTCAGTGTTCGGCACAGATTGTGTCTCCCGCAGCGGAGAAAACCCGTTCACTAGGTGTAGAGGAGGCCTGGACACATAAATATACTGTAAAAAGGCCATGTCTGACAGTAAAGGATATGTCAGTTGCAGGTTCCACCACCAGGCAGCAGGGTCATCAGATGCAACGCTTGGTGGCGTATCCTGATACATCTGCATCTCCTTCTCTGCCTGGTCCTGGATGGACGTGGACCTCTGCTCTGAAGTCATCTTTTGTGCATCCTCATCGGAAAAAAGCTCCTCCGGTTGAGACATTTTAGAACTTTTGCAGGGAGGTGGTGGCTGCAAAACAAATAAAGAACAGGCGTATCACTAAAAGAGTGAAAACATCTTGATTAAGATTAAGAACCTATGAAATATAATTTCAGCTATCATATACTTTCTATATACATATACTTTCTCCTCTTCCTCACTCTCCGCTCCTTCCTCATTTTCATTGCTTTTCTCAGACACCTCCATCTTCTCCACGATCATGCTCTGTTGGCTACAGGGAACATAATTGGCATTCAGATCAAACATTTTAATGACTGAGGAGGAGACAGTATATATTTGTGCATGAATGATAAGCTTCAAAAACCTCAGAACAAACTAATGAGGGTCGTCCTTAATCTCAGTCCAAGAACGCATATTAGCCCAACCATTTTAAAGAGTTGAATCGGCTTCCTGTCGAAGGTAGAAGTCAACAGTTAAAACTTATTATGGTCTATGTCCAAATTATTTTACCGGATATTTTCAGTATGTTCGGGACTCTCATGGCCTGACTACGAGGGCTAGTGTATCTAACCTGAAACAACCCAATCTAATCTAATCTAGTCATGTGAATGTATTACGATATCCTGATGAATTTTAGTACTATATGAACATTTGTGTATTGTATTAGAATTTATCGAATAAAGTCAATCGATCAATGACATTTCACCTGCTCGGAGTCAGTCAGCTTTCCAACCAGTAACTTCCCCTTGATCTGGTCCCAGACTGTCGTTGTTTTGTTGTTGTTTTGTTTGAAGCGTGGATCTAATGCAGCGGCCACTTCCTGGTGTCATCACTCTGTAAAATATAAATATGTTTTGAATATTAAGTCACAGCAATATAATTATTTAATGTATTCTTCATTCATTTCTGTCATGGTTTTGCCCTGCGTGGCTTTTAGTTTTGTCTGCCTTGCTTTGTTTTTAGTTCTGTTCTTTTCATGATTGTGCCTTTGTGTGGCTTTTAGTTACTCTGCTCTGCCTTTGTCAGTTATAGTTCATTCCTGTCTTTTGTGTTTGCCCTGCGTGGTTTTAAGTTCATTTTGTTATCTTGTTCCCTCCGTGTAGTGTTTTCTTAGTCTTGGTTCTCCCCTGTGTCTCTGTCCTTTGCTTCTCTGCGTTTCCGTATCTCCTGGTCTTTCTGTCTCTCTCTGTGTTCTCTAGTGTCTATCTGTATCTTGGTGTCTCTGTGTACCTCAACTCCCGTCTTAGTGCCTCTCTGTATACCTTGGTCTCTCCCTGTGTACCTTGCCTTCTCTTTGTGTTAGTGTCTCACTTTTGCCCTCTTTGCATCTCCTTGTCTCTCTCTCTGTGTGTACCTTGCCCTCTCTCTGCGTCGGCTCTCACATTGCCCTCTTTGTATCTCTTTGTTATCTTTCTGTGTACTTTCGCCCTCTCTATGCTTCTCTCAATGGTGTTTCCCTGTGTTCCTTCTA